>JAQGCY010000268.1:0-20875 GCA_034700645.1 Xenylla mediterranea | reverse complement strand
AATCCTTATCAATTAAAATCAATTTGCATTTGCACTTTAAGCCGCATATGGTTACACGTGTTTACTACACTTTATTACAATATGGTAAATACATAGGGATTAATTAAATAGTAATTCATATGAACTATGAATCACTCCGGCCGGACGCTCTGTTCATTTCAATTTTTACTGTTGCAAGCAAACTAATTACAACTATTGTTAACACAATACGAACATTAAGCTCAGTTAATAATTAATCTAAATTACCAATGATTTTCATTCTTTTTCGTTCAGATCCCATACAATCGACTAGAGCAAAGTTGAGTTGACCGAATATTGTTGGATTTTAAGGCTCATTTTAATTTATATCAGTAGCACCTCAATCCAAATCCAAAGGCTTGTTTAAAATGGATAACCAAGACATCTTTAATAATTGTCCAGCATGTGGAGGACAATGGTTAAGTTCTGGAGATTTCAAGTATCGACTTATTCCTTCAAAACCCTTGAGGCACAAATCATTGAAAATGTACCATAAACTTAAGAGAAATGAAATCGTACCAGCAACACCCACAAATTCAAAGAACATCTCCAAGTTTGATAAATACATTCCGAGGAATTCTATTGTAAGTGTCAGCAATTCCCCATAATTAGAGTAAGTTTTCATTACTTTTCTTTTACTGATAGGAAGTCACTTGTCGAAAATGTAAAACTATCGTCCGTCAATCAGTTTTTAAACCAATTCCAAAATTACCAACTGCTCCAAAAATAAAAACACCTAAAAAGAAAATGTCAAAGGATTTAAATGCAGGATTGATTTTACCACCAAAACAATCATTAAACCCAATTTCCAATTCATTTACTCCGACCTCAACTTCCAAAATTTTTGATTCTTCTTCTCAAATGCATGGAAAACGGAAGGCGGAAGCTTGGAGCGATCGTTCACGGGAATTCAACCAAAAGCAAAGAAAAATAGAAGCTATTTCTAAGTCAAAAGAAAGAAATGAGTTGCGAAAGTCTTTGCTTAAATCCAAACACTTTTCTAATTCTTCCACAAAGTCTTTAGATAATTTCCTAAATTGAGTTCGATTCAATTTTAATCAAAGATTACTAATAAGGTTAATTTTATGTAGGGAAGAAAATGTCGCGATAATGACAATGAAATGCTGCGTTGATTCCAAGAACACTCATTAATTATTTTTTAAACAATTAATCTCTTTGTTGAATAAAGTTGCGTAAATTTTCATTGTGCAATTTCAAGAAGAGGACACACACATTCAACTCAATCAGTGTTTATTCTAAATACTTGAACACTGGACTGCTTATATTTTTCTCTCCCTAACTTCTTAAACTAGAGCGATGAAAAGTTACGAATTTATTAGTAAAAGCCAATGGCTAAGGATAAAGTTTCTTAACTGTTCATTTCTTCCTTTAATCATACAATTTTTCTGGATAATTGGTCTAAGCCAGGGAAATGAGGAAGATTATTCATGGGGAAAACCATTTAACCAAGTTGTTCCTGTGTGTAATATTACTGATGAAGTTAAGCGTGAAATTTCTAGTTATAAGCCAATTGCGGATCAAATAGCATCCTTCGTAGTCAATAATTACAAAGGAATGTTGTATAAAAATTTGGAATTATTTGTTGATACGTATGGCTCAAGACTATCCGGGTCAATTTTATATGAGGAAGCTATAGGGTTCATGGAAGATAAAATGAAAGAGGTTATGAGTCTGAATAATGCTCATAGTGAAGGTGTTCTGCTCCCAAATTGGGCAAGGTAGGTGAGCCTAAAATATTTTGCAAAAATCCACTCTATGCTCTGTCCAAAGACTGATTAAGATTTTATTGTCATTTACTAACTCATTGGTAGCGACATTCCACATGATTACGTAGCGTAATGTATTATGCGTAAGGCATACGCACAACTGCGTTTCGCCAAAAACGTATTTGACCTCAATTTACTAATTCATTGCTTTTCTTGTAGCACAAACGCTAAAATAAATAAGACGCTAATCGGAATAGATTTGTATCGTTTAGCAGCTCATTCTAACAGTTGTTCTATTTTGTAATGAAATATTTTAAAGCAAATTACATTAATTAGTGCAGAATTTCAGAGGAAGCATACATGATAACTCCAAGACGAAAAAAAGTCGCACTTGTTGGGCTAGGAATGTCTATCAGCACACCACCCGAAGGAATCACTGCTCCAGTCATTGTTGTAAGTAAAATTCCATGTGAATTTCAAAAACCATTTTTTGGACTGACAAATCTGTATTAAATGAATTTACGATTAGATTCCTACGTTCAAGTGGCTATCGAAAAATAAAGAACTGGTTCAAGGAAAAATAGCCTTATTTGATCTCAAAGGAGGAAATCGAAGAAATTTTAAACTTAAAGCTGGAAGGGCTGCTTTTCGGGCTGGTGCAATAGCTGTTCTTGGAAGATCGATGGTATCCTCAACAATATACACAGTTTCAGCTCGGAGTTATGCAAATACTGATTTCCCAATTCCAATAGCAAATATTGCAAATGAAGATGCAGATTTGTTTATTCGTCTTATTAATCACGGTTAGAATTTCAAAACTATGCCATTTAACGCTTCCATAAACAAAGTCGTACAATCTGGAATATTTTACAGGAGAACAAGTTACGCTATATCTTAAAATGATTAATACCGTAAAAAATGTAACTTCCAAGAATCTTATGGGAGATTTTATGGGGAGGGATGATGGTTCTCCAGAAGAAACTGTTGTTATTACAGGACACATGGATTCATGGGATATCAGTCAAGGTGCTCAGGATAATGGATGCGGTTCCGTATTATCTATGATGGTTCCAGGAATTTTGGATAAGCTCAAACTTCGGCCACGGCGGACAATTCGAGTGCTATTAACTGTAGCAAACGAATATAATTATCTAGGTAAAATTTTGCTTAAAATTGAGCTCGCTCATTATCCAAATCAAAACTGTTTTAAAAATGGATTTATGGTTCCAGGAGCACGTCAATATGTACTTTCACACAAACCAGAATTGGGTTCTCATTCAGCTTTGCTCATGGCCGATGCAGGGTGCGCTCAACCAGTTGGATATATTTATGCTTCACCTTTTCCAGGAATTGGATGTCTTTTGCAGGAAATCTTAAAACTGATGCATCCTGCAATCATAACAAATGGAACAATTCTGATAACTCCAGGAACTCATTCAAGGTAGTTCATTCTTATCATAAACGATAGTTTGACCATGAAAGAAGCACTTTATCCTAACAAAATCATTACTCACTGTCATAAAGTGGGGATATATTTGTAGCTGAGGGTGTTCCGTGCGTGGGTTTAAATGGAGATGCTGGAGAGTACTACTGGGTTCGACATACGTTTGCGGATACGATGAGCCACACAACTGAAGATGGGCTAGATGCCATACTGGCATTTTGGGCAACAACTACATATATTATTGCCGATATGAAAAAAAAATTGATTGAATTCAAATAAATTGTTCCCAACGAATATTAATGCAACTTTTCCAGGTAATAATCAATTTAACTTTCACAACGATTGAAACCTCATATCTTCCAACTTGGCAAAGATCCAAAAAATTCCCCTTAAAGATTTAATATTGTAAGAAGCCTTGACTAAAATAAACTTCGCAATTGTATTGCAATTAATAACTTTTGTTAAATAAATAATTCAATTCTTTAAAATATTTTTCTTTTTTAATTTCACTGAATTGCATTTTGCCTAATAAATATTAAGTTCCTTTTAAAATCTCAAGGTAATACTATGTAGAAGTTCTGAGTTTGATGTTTACAAAAATATAATAATTTTTCAACCAATAATTCTTTAATTTAAAATACATTTAAATTCAAAATCTAATTATGCTAGCACAACCTACTGATGACTGAAAACTTTTAAAATAAGGAATAATTAATTGCACCAAAATCTTAAAAATGAGAATTCTTCTTCCTCCTTCATCAAATTATTTATATAAAAAATATTCTTGGTTTGGTAATGCAAAATTTTAGTCACCACAAGTTTCACATTTCTTTTTCTGATTATTTTTCTGGGCTAAATTTTGTGCCGACATAAATTCAGCATAATCAATCATTCCATCTTGATTCACATCGTAATCCAGAACTTGGTCAACTACTTCTGCAATTTGATTATCTTCTACTACTCTAGCATGCTCTTCAGCTCCCTCGTTCTCTAATGTTTAAATTATAAAATTATGTACTGACAAATTGGAATGATTGATTACTACAAGACTTATTATAGTTAAGAAAAAGAATTTAAAGAAACTTTCTTTCAAATTATAAATTCGTTGTAAAATAAAATTAATTGCAAAGTTTGGTGAAGAGTTTAAAAAATCAATGGTAAAAATTAAATAGTCAAGCAGGTTTAAAATGCAAAGTTAGAAATGAAGTAAACTTCTATTATGCAGCAGCCGATTGTGCTCCCCGTGCAGCGGCTGCTGCTTGGGCCTGAACAAATTCTCCGTAATCAATGTATCCATCTTTATTTTTGTCATCATTATCCAGTATTGGGTCTATCATTTGAGTAAGTTCTTCATCCAGAAATATTTTGGCTTCTGGAATAGGATGTCCAGCTTTGGAATCATGATTTGACTCATCTATATTTTTAGAATCAAGCAATTGGTTAAAATAGTAAAGTACAGTTTTAAAATATCACAAGGTTTAACGTCCAAATGTAGTGATTCAGTCTTCAGTCAGGTACTTCGACAAACAAATGCTCTTTAAGTACAGTACAGTTAAAGCTTAAATAATCACAATAAGTAAGGAAAAAGTAAAAGTCCAGTAAAGATATATTTAAGTGAAGGATTTTGACAGGTAGTTTTATAGGGAAGGATGGTTTGTTATAAAGTTAACTGTAATGTAATAAGCTAAATTATGTCAGACTAAGTCTCAAATTAATACAGATTTAACCCCATGTAACTTACCATGCCAGTGAATTAATGATTTGACCAATTCGCATCCATCCAATTTATTATTCCCATCCGTATCATGCATTTTAAAGTAATGAAATTGAAGCTCTTGCTCACTCATTTGTGAAGTATCAATTGGAACATCCATATGCTCTTGAATATGTCTGAAGAAAATTATATAATTAATATTTTAGGTCTTATTTTCTCTAAGATGTTTCCTAAACTTACTGTCGTTCTTGACCGATGTTGGAGGTATCTAAAATAGGCTGAGTTTGTCCATGATGGGGAGAATGATGTCCATGGGGTACTTGTTGAACAGGGACACCTTGGGGCTGATGGTGAGCGGGTGGTCCATGATGTTGGACAGGTGGTTGGCCTTGGTGTTGCTGAACTGGTACTTGATGCTGGACAGGAACTTGCTGGTGCTGTTGCTGAATAGGGACTTGTTGATGCTGTTGCTGCTGGACAGGAACCTACATAAAATATATAAGTTTAACCAAGGTTCAACCATCATGAAACTGAAGCTGCTACCTTGTAAGTCTTACCTGTTGATATTGTTGAGGAGGAGGTGGTGGTGGTGGATGCCCATGACCTTGTCCAGCATATTGGGGCGGTTGTTGATATGCATTTGGATCATAATGTTGAGGTGGGACTCCAGGGGCTACCCTTTGGGAACTACATGTAGATATAAGAACCACTAGGCTAATTAGAACTACAGGAAGTCCTCGTATCCTTAAACTATTCATAATTCTTTTGGATAATTGCATTTTGAGAGTTAATTTTCAGAGAAGATAGGTTCGAAGGAGCCTATAAGTTCCGTAGAAAGTAGATGAATGACTAGAAACAGAATCACAAACAGTGACAGTAGAATGGAATGGAGTCCCTGGGCAAGAAACTAAATTGCTAAATTGCGAGACCGAGATATGGAGAACTTCGGACACGCAATGTTAACCTACTTATGTAATTAGTGGAAATCGGAGATACTGAAATGGGATCCACTCCACTGCATAAAATTTCCACTACTCAATTCAAAATACTGAAAATTCTGATTTCCTTTTAATGAAAGTAATTGTAAATTGTGGAGCCTTTAATAATCATTGATTGAAGAATTGAAGCTTTATAAGAAAGTCTTGCTCTCGAATATAGTAATGACAATGAGGTGAAATAAAAGACAATATGTTAAGCTTAAGAGTAGTGTCTTCCTTATGCTTCTTTGCAGTGCAGTTTGCACGTCTGTCCCCCTACTTACCTATCTACCTACAATTACGATTACTACAAATATAAAATACAACCTTATTTCATTCAATTGAATTGAATTTTCAATTATGAGGACGTGTACAGAAAATTTACCGCAAGATAAAGATAGATAAGGTACATCTACATCTATATGCACATCCATGGATCTCTGACAGACTCAGACAGACAGACCCACAATCCCCAGAGAGGTTCAGAATCAACCTCAAGCATTTATAATACTCAGTATTTTTGTATACATACAAGAAAAAATTGAAAGCATTTTGCATTTTGGGTTTGTTTTATATTTATTTATGCCGTTAAATTCTGTTCAATGTTCAATTTTCAATGTAATAAACATTTAATGTCCAAGTTTAAATTGAAATTAAGGGTACAGAAACAGAACAGAGTATGTTAAATATCAGTAAAAATGGAACATCTTTCTTTCTGTTCCCTTTCAAAAAGTAAATATTACTACTTACTACCTGCTCCGAACTTTTTTAATGTTTGAAGTTTGAGCAATCTACAGAAAATTATTGAAATTCATGAATTAATTGCTTTAATATTTAATATTTAATATTACATTCATATGAATCAAAGTATCTAGCTTTTGTGATTCGCGAAAAAAAAATTGACGAAAAATTTTAATGCCAAAGTTTATCCCTTGTAACATGTAAATGCATCAAATTATAGACGTGGATGGATGACACTTTATTTAATAGTAATAGCTTTAGTATGTAGCAGTATTGCAGTATTATTCAATTGATATGAATTTTATTCCGCTGCTCCTAATCCAATGACACTATAAAATTTGCAAACATCTAAAAATTAAGATCTCCGTCTTAAGATTTAATATCCTCTTGAATTGAAGTAAATTGAAAGCTTTATTTGAAAAAAGAGAACCTACTTGACTCAAATATAAAATCTTAAAGTATCTTTAATCTACAGTTGATTTAGTTTGAAATTTTATCACTTCTCAGTTACTAATTTAAAATCTAAACTACACAAACATTTCCATTACGGTTCAAGGACCAGTAATTTTCTGAAAATGTTATCTTTTGCAATTTCAATAAATTCTGATTAAAACAATAGGAATCAAAGGTCAGTTTTGTTGGGGTTAAAAATATGACAATATCTCGAGTCCACAAAAATGTCCTTTTGAAATTATGAGTCATTTCAGGAAATAAGCTTATGCTTATTGTAAAATTTATACTTTTGCAGCTTTATCAAATAATTTTGTTGAAGATTTTGGGAATTGGGATTAACCATTTATTCACACAGCATGGTTAAATATCAAGGCCTTTTGTCCAAAGTTCAGGATTGCAGTTAATAAACTCTTTGACAAGTTTAAGACTAAACTACAATGTACAAAAGTACTATACATAGGCTAAAATTACAATAAAAAAACAAGATAGCCATTGTTTATGTAATTCTTAACATGCATTTGCTTTACATTGCAGACACATAATAATATGAATAATGATACAGTTATTTATGTAATAGAAAGACAAGACTATATAAGGATTTCAATAAATGTTTAAGAAAGTATCTCACAACCACTTAGTATTAAACTATTAAGTGTTCAGTTAAGAACTTGAGTGTAATTGAACTAAATAATTTTTTTATATTGCAAGAAAAAGTATTTTAACGTTTGCTCTTCATTGCCTTCGCCGGAGACATTAAAATGCTCCAAAGTAATCTACGCTCTATTGTAAGAGGAACTATTCTTCTAGTCCTACTAAGTAATGTGTTAGTTCAAGAAACTTCTGCTCTAAGCTTTCTAAGCAACCTCTACAAAACTGCTAGTCCAATTAACTCTTATTTTTCGGATCAACAAAAAATCAATGAATATGAAGTCAGTACTAATGAAATTTTTCAATCAAAACACGCCAAAGAAGAACAAATTCCAAAACAATCAGATCCTTCCTCAGTTTGCAATCTTCCACAAAATATTGTAAACGAAATACAGTCATATCAATCAATCACCAACAAAATCATTGCAGAGAGTTTAGAAAAATCTTTCAAAGGGAAAACTTATGATGAATTAAGCTACTTCGTTGACAAATGGGGACCAAGAGTATCGGGTACACCAAATTTAGAAACTGCAATTGATTACATGCTGGATAAAATGAAGAAAGACGGATTAGACAATGTACATGGAGAGGATGTTATGGTTCCGCATTGGGTTAGGTATGAAAATTAATTAGTTGCTAATTCTTCATATAAATTATAATTTTATGGCTTTACAACACGGACAATATTTTTAATAACAGAGGAGAAGAGAGTGCAATGATGCTTGAACCACGGATGAAGAAACTTTCAATTCTTGGTCTTGGATTTTCAGTTGGTACTCCTTCAGAAGGAATAACTGCAGAAGTTTTAGTAGTAAGAAGTTTTCGTGAATTGAAAATCAAATCAAATGAGGTATATTTTATTTTCTTCAATTAATTCAACTCCATTATTGCATTAGCAAGTTATTAACCCTTATTGTTTTCCAGGTCAAAGGCAAAATTGTCGTATTTAATGAGAAATACATTAGCTACGAACGGACCGTTCAATACAGAGAAACTGGAGCTTCTGTAGCAGCATCATATGGAGCTGTTGCTGCTTTAGGTAAGTTTTCTAAAATAAATGTTGTTTTATCCTGATGCTTTGCATTATAATTTAACTTTTTACTTTCAACAGTGAGATCCGTGACAGACTTTTCTATCAACAGTCCCCACACTGGTATGCAAGAATACAAGCAAAATGTGACCAAAATTCCAGTTGCCTCAATTACAGTTGAAGATGCACAACTTTTTGACAGATTTCAACAAAGAGGTAAGTTTTGCTTTTATTTCCATAAATAAATTATAATATGAGTTTAAATTATTCATGTATTTCTCCAATTTTTGAAGGTTGGAAAATTGTTGTCAATCTTAAGATGGAAGCTCAAACTTTTCCCCTTGTACTCTCTCGAAATGTTATTGCCGAGATCCAGGGTCATGAAAAACCAAATGAAGTTGTTGCCGTTTCTGGACATATTGATTCGTAAGGAATTTATTTTAATCTTCTATTTTGGAACATTAAGTATTAATTTTTACATTATTTTATTAGATGGGATGTTGGAGAAGGTGCCATGGATGATGGGGCAGGTGCATTTATTTCCTATGAAGCTTTGTCTTTATTGAAACATCTCAACCTTCGGCCTCGACGTACCTTGAGAGCAATTCTATGGACTGCTGAAGAACCAGGTAAATTGCTTTGATCTTATTAATTTTTCCGTATTAAAAAACTAATTAAACTTTAAAATGAATTAGGTTTGTGGGGAGTTCAGGATTACGTCCGAAAGCATGAAAAAGACTTGGAAAACTTTAAGGCCGTAATCGAATCTGACATTGGAACATTCAAGCCTTTGGGATTGGATTTTAGTGGTAAGTATATTTTAGGCATTTTCTCATTTTATTTTTCTGTTTCAATTTTCATAAGTCTTAATATATTAAAATCAGGAACCGAGAAAGCCGGCTGCATTGTCAAAGAAGTTCTTAAGCTGTTTGAACCAATTAATGCTACAATGTTCCGAGGTAACTAACTAACTTGAGCTTCTTAATAATTTGCGCCTGGTAAACTAATTATTTCTTTGATTATTAGCCTATCCCGAAGTTGGTTCCGATATCGGTTATCTCATCGACAAAAATGTTCCAGGATTTAGTTTGAATACTGATAATTCCAAATATTTTTGGTTCCATCACACTAATGCTGACACCATGACTGTTTTAAATACTGAAGAATTGGACATGTGTACTGCTGTTTGGGCTGCAGCGTCCTATGTTTTTGCTGATTTGAGCTTCACCCTTCCACGTACCGGAAATTAGTCAAAATGTTGTTTCCTAATATTTATGCTGGACCTTTGTTATATCATGCCTAATTAGTTTCAAAAATTAAATTTTATCTATAAGTTACCCTTGACAAATAAAAATATAACTGTTGCATTATTAGACAAAAAATTGTATTTATTCCGTTGAATGTGCGATACATAAAATACCCCATTAACATAACTCATGCAGCAAAACCTTGAAGTCTAACAGTTTGTCATCTGAAATGTTTTAAAATGATTAGGATATTCTTGAGAATATGAAGAAATACTTGTTGTACTGGTTAGTGAGAATGACTTCCACTCAATTTTTAATTGAGGAAAGAAATAAATACTTATAATGACGTCTGTAAAACTGAATTCGCTTTAGTCCATAACAGAATATCACCAGATTTAATCTAGCAATAATTTATTTCATAAATATAAATATTAAACAAACAAAGACCTAACATAAGTAGTAATAATGGTCACATAAATCAACTTTGCAAAGACAATGACTTAATGAAATGAGCCAAGCTTAAAGAAAAGAGTTTACGAATATAGATAGAAATATCTTGTTTATCTTAATTCATAACTCTTTAGTTCTTATCTCATTTTAGGCAAGCTTTTGTTTATAGAACTTTTTAAATGATTTCTCGGTACTCAGCATCTTAAACTATGAAAATCGTCAAGTTGATGTTCATCTTCTTCGACAATAGTTTTAAAGCTTACTTCATCCATGGACTTTCGAATTATGAACATTCCGTCCCCTGATTTCCTGTCTGGTCGAAATGGAATTCCTGGAAATTACAAAAAATGTAAAAACTTTAATATGTTGTATCAAATATATAATCAATGCATCCTGCCTCCGAATTCATCCTTACTTTCTGAATGAACTGGAAGCGAAATTATATTGGGTGTTATTTTCTTTACTTTGGAGTTGGATAAGTGAGATCTTTCTTCCATTTCAATTTCAACAAATTCACGATTGAGTTTGGCAGGTGAGGTTGATTTGAACGGTTTAAGTTTTTCTGAAAATGACATTAGTGTTAATCGTTGAATTAAAAAGTATGATTTTAATACAATTTACCTTTTTCTTCATCCATTTCACCACAAAATACAATTAGTCCGAAAATAACAACAACCAGAAAAATTCCAGCAGATATTACAGAACAGATTAAAATTACTTCGGATTCCGATAAATTAAAGTGGTTCTCGTACCTACTGTATACAAAATTCAATAAAATTTCGCTCAGGGAAAAGTAATTTTATTACTAAAGCAAAATTCAGTACTTACACGTTTGTGACTTCATTGCTATCGATATCCGGATCTTCTAGATTTGCATTAGCTAGAGAAATAATGCTCACCATCATAATAAGAAAAACTTTGAAGTCCATTCCGTATCTCTTAGTTGCACTAAGAAGTTGATTGAGCACTAAACTAGCTTGATTATATCTGTATGAATTATTTACTCGAAGTAGATTTCCAGAGAACCGAAGTTGAACCAGAGTTCAGTTCTCGTAAAATTATGATCGAATTGACATAATAGACGCCATAAACTGTTAATACGCCTTAATATTTTTATACATATATTTATAATTATATCTTTGTATCTTTTATACATATTGATGTTTTTATTGGCTAGAATGGCTAACAAATGGACAGAATAATGATTTCAATTCAAGAAAGAGCAATAAGTTTAACATAGGTTTATTTTATTGGGAATAATTATGGTTGATAATAGGGATGTTCTTGTAGTAGTAATAATAGTAATAAGGGTTTGTTTAGATTAAAAATCTTGCATCAATAAGAGTTTTTCGGGCAATGTTCTTTTTCCCTAAGTAGTTCCTAATGTACTTGAGAATCTAGGAGACATCAAATTAAAATACGATGTATTAATACTGTGCAAGGTAATCATTAAATTAAAGACTCACCAGATCCACAGCAAAGGTAATGATCCCAGCAAGGACAAAGTTATGTGATAGCAAATCCACAAAAATAAAAAGGTAGAGTTCAAACATAAAGATTGTCCTCTCGTTTCCATAAAACAAAACGGAATCAAATGAATGACCATTATCTGAAATGGTACAAGCTTCTGTAAAGCGGTGTTAAACATTTAAAGCAAACAATAGTGTAACCTGTATAAAATACAGCTCTTTGACTTCCAACTTCATTAAACTCCATATCAAATGTTGCCTCAAAAAAGGATTTTTGTGAAACATCGTAATCAATATCCGTGAGAGCATGTTCGAGGAATGCGATTAACAATCGATTCATGCAATGATAAGCTTGAACGCTCCCAATCAGTTGGGCTGAACTTGGTTTATTCGCAAACCCGGAACTGGAACTTTTGGCAGATTGGAGTATGGTAGCAGAGCGTCCCCTGAGAGCAGTCTAAAACAAATGTTCGAATGTAGTACTAAGCTGTAATTTTTTGGCTTAGCAAATAAATAGGAGGCATACGCTGTAAAGAGGCTCAAGAAGCTGGTCGTAGACCTGCCTGAGGGATCCTGGTATTGAAATCAAAAATGTTTGTTGCTCTGTTGCTGGAACCAAACCCCTGCGGCCGCATAAATCTTCTTCCTCTCGGTTCAATTGTTCAATCATGGTATGCATATCAGTGTCAGCAAAGCCATGTACAGATCTAAAAACAATGGCCCGTTTTACGTTTACTCCATAAGCAATGGTTCAATTTTTTGAGAAATCTAACCTTCCATGAATATAGTATCCATGCTGTCTCGCAGCCAATATGAACACACTGATATTTCCAAGAGTACAAATATCCACAAAGTCTTGGACTTTATTTGATACGTAACGTTCGTAAAGACCAACACGGAAACACCACTATAAATATTTCAACAAATACCTTAAATATTTTTTATCGAATTTTGCTTTTCTCCAACCAGTTAAATTTACCTGAACGATTCCAACGATGCCAAAAACAACTGAAGCAATTGTGAATCGTCCAGTCGTGCTAAATGGAATTCCATTTGCTTCTGGTCCTGGATTCAAACTAGAATCGGGCCATTGCAGTCCCAAATTTTTAAATCCAACAACCTATTTTAATATGCATGAAATTAGCTTAGCAAAAAGTGGCTTGTTATAATTGCTTCAAATTACCTCAAGAATAAACAAGCAAATAATTACTTGGGAAGCCAAATGAATCTTTCTCATTGATTGAATCTCATTCCATTCATTTGCAGCAAAGTATGTTCTCCAAATACTGACAGATTCTTCCGCTTGCCTTGAATGTTCTCCTCCAGCTTTTGTCTTTTCTGTTGGATGGACGATAACATTTCCAGCTTTTGGTTTTTCCCAATCGATGAAGAAAATATCAACGGAAACTTGTCTTCCAATTAATTTAATCATATCCACTATCTATAAATCAATTGTGGGCATCAGAATCTTAAGTACTAGTTTAAATACCTGGGAAGAAACAATTACTTGCCTTGAGACAGAATGCAGAAATCAATAAGTCTCTCACTAATGTTTCTTGCTCAGGCTGCGGCCATAACAAATGAACGGCAATCTGCTTCTTGAAAAATACAAACCAGTATAAAGTTGTGCAGAAGCAAACAATAAAGAAGGCATCAGCGATGTGTCCACATGAAGTAATTAGCAATGTGACAATAGTTTCAATATCAATATCTGCCTTTCCGCATCTTCGGTTCCAACTCCATGTTTGAAATGCAGCCCAGATAATTCCAAGGGAGGTTATCACACCAATTGCAATCTGTATTAATTTCATCAAATTAATAAATGATTTGATTTTGAAATAAATTTATAAAATGTACCTTAATATCCTCAATTGAACGTTCCATGTCCATAACATATAGGACTTCATATTTAAATTCAATTGCTTTGTTCTTTTGGAAGTCAGTTGAACTCATTTCTTCGTAAGCTACATCAATCATTGGAATAAAAATCCGTCCTGGGTTTACATGACTTTGTAATTGGACCCTGAAAAATTAGATTTGAGTTTAGTTTTATTGAAATCTGCTCATTTCCAACATGATTTTGTACCTGACAGAGATCGTCTTAGCGAATCGTAAAATCCGAGGTACAGAATTTATATCTTCAAATTTTTCATATCCTCCAACTGTATCCACAATGAACATTCTCCTAACAAGTTCCCATTGGTAAATTTCTTCAGCCTTTTAAAAGAATTTAAAACTTATGTCAAAAAAAAACCGTTCAATAGAACGTGGGAGGTGAGACACGTATAAGAAAAACTTACATCGTTAATACGAATCCCATTCCTTTGAAGATTCATAATTTTAATTGGAACAGGAAACAAATGATGTCCCATTTGCCCATCTTGGTAGCTTAAGTAGGGATCCAAGAAATCCATTCCATGTCCGTTCGTATGGATTTCGTTTACTAACTCTTGAACTGGAATTTTGCATTTAATTTCTATACTTGAACCAAATTTTCGACTAATTCTACGGGTCTCCGGCTTTTCTTTGCATGGGATGAGGGATGCTAATGGTTCCAATCCCAAAAATTGCCCACCAATTGAAAACCGTGCAACACTAATATTCACATCTGAACTCGATTCCTCAAATTGAGTTGTAAATTCATAAGGAATTAAATCTTGCTTTTGAAGGTATAAAATATGTTTTTGATTGGCATAGTCCAATTTCGGTAAAAATGAATTCATCCCAATTCCATTGAGTCCATTTTTAATTACTCCTGTGCTTTCAATTCCACGGTGAAGCTTGCAGGCTGTAGTGGAATCCTCTGCATATGAGTATAGTTGCAGAACACAAATATTTGCTAAGATTTGGCAGGATGTCTGATTGTTATTGAACTAAAAATATCATATCATGCAAAAATTTCATATTTTATATTAGGTTCCAATAATTTTTTGTAATTGTATTTCTTACTCGACATGAATAATATGAGCCCAATAAATTATCCTTTAAGTACTGGGAATCAATGCTGATTCCAGCTTCAAAATTAATTCTATACAAGTTTTTTTGCTCAATTTGTGCTTCCTGGATGGCTTTGTTTGAAATGCATATTCCATTTATGAGTGAATTTGTTTCTTTCGGACATGGATCTGGAATGGAATAGAATCAAGTAGAAGTACAAGATTTGTTAAAAATCAATAAGAATTCATTCATTTCATTGCTAATTTGGATTGATTACTATCATATAAATGCATAATAAATCATCAAGCTATTGTTGCAAGAATAAGGTAATTTTGGCATTAGAAAATGAAAAAGCTTTCCTATAAAGTCATTAAGCATTATTATCAATAAATTCTTCATTAGTATTGTTCCCAGTATACAATTTTTCATTAAGTATTTCAGCTCAGCGTCAGTCAGCCTTAGCACGTGTATTTGTTTGTGTTGTAAAAGTGTGACAGTTTGTAACGAGAAACAGCTGGGTTTTTTTCCTTAATGTCCTTGGATAATTAAGAGTTGGGTGTGTAAATAAAATAATCAATGAAACGTTAACATTTGCTCAATTAATTGTAATTAGCAAAATAAATCATTGCATGCAAATCCTTGCTAATTTTGTGAAATGTAAAGTGCCAGTAACGCAAACTTTCACCATTGATCTCGCATTAAGTCTCCTACAAGAAGTTTTTTCAGGTATGCATAACACTACTTAAAACTGTTAAGTGTCCAAATATTTGTATAGGAAATGATTGATTAATGTTTATAATAGTGTATGAAGGCCTTTAAGTCATAGTAATGCGCTAGAATTAATTATAATTCAATTATTTACATACCTGTTGTACTTTCCAGGTCCTTTGATTTTGAACACTCGGGACATTTGACACAATGTAATTGGACTGAAGAAAATGTTTCATTATGACTTTGGACACAAGACCCTGGCTCTTGGAACTTTGTAATAAATTCACCAGATGAATCAATTGTTCCACAACAAATGAGCCCAAGACTAACAACTATGAGCAGGATTAGGAAACTTTTGAAATTGAAATTCTCCATTCTTCTATTCTATTTCACACTTAAATTAACTGATTAATTGAAAAAATAGTTCTGGAAATTGCACACCTATAAAGTTTGTTGAAATGAAACGATGTATTGTGAAGTTTCCAAAGAATGTGAATCGATGAGAAAGAGCTATGATTATGAAGCGTTGTGTTTAGAGTTTCCATGGTTACTACAAAGTTCTACGAATTTGAAAAACTTCACATTGTTATTCATGGTTATTCAATATTCAGATTTCAAACATTATGACAATTTGTTCTAATGGACTTGGAATTTTATTCCAATAGTTAAACTAAATACGTGAAACAAGAACATTTGGTAAAATTACTCCACGCTGCAATTCTACTTAATTGGAAAAGAACAATTTAGAAATTTCAACTTGTTGAATTGAACTCTAAAAGAGCATGGACCGAGATACAGAAGTAACGCATGATAGGAAATCCCAATTGGACAATGGCAATGACAATAGTCAACAGGAAATTGGACTTGTAGAAGAGGATGGATCAGATTCTGGTAACTTTTCAATCCAAATCGCTTGTAGCTCGAAACAACAGGGACATTCTCCAAACATCCCCGATTCAGGAAATGGAGCTTCCGAAATTTCAGAAAAAGACAAACACAAAGATTCCTATCTGTCAAATCTAGTTGAGAATGTAAATACAATGTATAAAAAGAAATTGGAAGAGGCTGAAAAGTTTTCTTTTGGTGGAAGAGGGGATGAAAGAGCGGATAGGGTTAGTGCATTGATAAATTGATTAATCTTACATTGAATTTTGGTGTAAAACTGTTTTCGTTACTTTTTTTTAGAGGAAAATGAGCATTATGCACGAATGGGTCCAAGATCTTAATGAGCAGAATTCCATTTTAATCGAAACTGTTGAGGAAATGGAGGATGAAGCCGAGACTAAAGTTAAATTACTCCAAAGTAAAGTCCAACGCTCTACTCAAATGGTCATGGAACATATGAAAATTATTCAAGAATATGAGAAGCAAGTTCAGTTTTTATTGACTCAACGAGAAGAAGGAGATAAACAATATGATGTATGTTGATTCAATTAAAACTGAACATTTTAGAATTATTTATTGTTTTTTGATAGATGCTCCATGCAGAGGCTATAGCATTAGAGAAAAAGCGGAAGAAATTGCAAGAGAAACTTGAAAAGGTTGAGACAGATAATCAAATGCTTATAACTTTGATCACAAGAATTCGTGATTGGGGTACGTGGGATATTAGTGGATTAAACTTTGAACCTGAGACCTACTATCACCTCTTCGACCTTTACCCTAAACTTCCTGGGAGTGAGGTACAAACAGTTTTTACACAAGAAAGGGCCAAAGAAGTCAGAGAAACTGAGGAAAAACTTGAAGCTTTAAAGAATGAATACTCGAGCTTATCCAGCCTCAAAAATGATATTGAGAATCAACTTAAACACAAAGTAGAGTAAGTTAAATTTTATTTGAGACGAATTAAAATTTTCTGGAAATGTAATAATTCAACAATTCATTATATCCACCAGGTTTACTCATCAATTGGAAGATGAATTGGGGCGATTGCAAACTCAAGTGTCAGAGCAGAGGACTGAAAACTGTGATTTACGCCGTGCCTTACAAGAAACGCAAAGTTTATTGTCCAATTCGCTTAAGTCTAATGTATGCCTTAGTAGTTGCAAATTCAAAAAGTAGTAACCCTGAAGTAATTCGTTTAATTTCTTCCACAGCAGGAAACAGCTAAAGCTGATGAACATGAGTTGCTCAAGGAACTTCGGGAATTAAAGTCGGAGTTGCAGATTGCATGTGCAGAACGTCAGAATGCTATGCTCGAAGCAAGCTCTTTGAAATCCGAAATGAACCAACGGCTTACTGAGATGAATCAAATGAGGAATTTACTTATGAATATTCAAGCGGTTGGTATTCAGTAATATGTTCGTATTGTTACAATTTAAAATTATTTAATTCTTTATGTTTTTTGAAGGAGACTGAAAATACGCGTGGTAAAGTACAAGATGTTGAAACAAAACAATGCGAATTGTCAACTCTTAAAGATGAGGTTGAAAAATATCAGCAAAAATATGATGAAGCACGGATTTTATTAACAAACAAATCACAAATGATTCAAAGTTTACAAAAACAAATGGACCTCTTACATGAAAAGGTATGTGGAAAAAATTATCCTCTTTTAAAACAATTGCTTTCCAATTTTCCTATCCTACATTTTCCTTACCCTTTCCTTTCAAACTTTAAAGATGACAAGTATTGAGCTTAACAAACATTTCCGAAGTCCTCCGCAAAAAATTCCTGCTCATGTTATCCATTCTCCTTCGATTCCTGCGATAAAACGACACTCTAAAACTTCACCTCGTACAAGTAATGAAATTGCTCGTGCTGCTGAAGCTATGGCATCTCAACGGTTTCAGAAGCATTTCGAACGTAAGGCTTGTCATGGAATGGATTTTGACAGCAAACCACCGTGGAATGAACATTTTACCAAAACTACATCTAGTACATCTAATACTACTTTAAAAGAATGCCCAACAAAAAACACAAAGCAAAAGGAATTGTTACCAATTTCTGTACGTTATCCAAGAAGAAATAATACGAAACAAATGGTATATAACACTCAAAGTGCTGCCAGTACAAACCAGTCCCCATTAGGATCATTAAAAACTCAGAGATCAAAATCAGTGGATAAATTTTCAACTAGGATGGACCTGGATAAGTCGAATTTCAAAGAAGTTTCACCTAGACAAGGTAAAAAGTCCAAGTTAAAAGAAAATATACATCATTTTCTTATATGCATTTTCGATTGAATTAGATCCAAACTTACCAACAAGTCCTGACACAGAACAGCGACCTTCTACTAAGAATTCCTCTACACTTCTTGCAGCAAAACATGAAAAAATTGCAAAATATTTTAAAAATCGTTTTGGAATACGGTTGGAAAATATTGAAAGTAAGAAAGGTAGTAAACCAAGCAAAGTTGAAGCTCTTAAGCTACCATCAATCCGTGAACGTGAAATTAAATCAAACGAATTTGAAGGAGAAAATTCCTCAAATCATGATGCTTTAAATTCCAAACTACCACATTTACCTGATGATGAGAAGGAATTTGCAGAACAGCAACGTAAAGGAAGTGGTGATGGAAATCATCCACCCAAGTCTGCTGATCCATATGAACTGAAATCGCTTGAAGCCCTTGTTACAGCTGCTGTACAAACTTCTAAGAAATTAATTTCATCATTTGACCCAAATCAAGGAAATATGGAAATGAAAGTTACAGCATCTCATCGTAAACTCCGTGCAATTCATGAGGCTTCTAGACAATCCACTGCTAATAGTGCTAATGAATCCCACGATCTTCTTGAAGAACAAAATTCCAATAAAAATCCTCGAACTACACATCAGGAAGTTGATTCAAAGCTAAAACATGATAAAAAGAATTTCCTTATTCCTTCTGAGGAGCACAAGACCATTCATCCTACAAAGGCACGGAAGCGCTCAGATCCAGATGACATCTTAAAAAAACTTCCTGTTCAAGACCAAGAACATATTGTTAAGAACTGGATTTTGAACAATGGTATAGGTCCGAATTCGGGCCGAAAACCAATTCAAGTAACTCCAAAAACAACCAGTAAGAAATTGAAAGAACATTCCCCAAAGCCTGGAAAAAATATTACAAAAAGCTCTATGAAAAAAAGCTTGTATAAAATCAGTCATCCAATTGCAGCTCCGTATCGTGATCCTGGTCATGCTAAAACAAATTTAATTTTCCAAGGAACTTCCAAAGTAAAACATGAACATAAGAAAAGAGAAGATCGTAATCGACATGTAAACTTTCCTTTCTTTCCCTTGTCATTCTTCTTTTATAAATCTTAAAATTAACTACGTTAATAGAAGCATTTTGGATGTGATAACTTTAACTAATAAATTTGTATTTTCTCTTAGCTTGTCAACATGGAGAAAGAAATTAGGGTTTGGTTAAACGAAAACTTTGAATGTGATGAAGGAGAAAGTAGTGAAGAAGCTTCAGGTGGACGGAAGGTAAGAATGAACAGTATTTTTTCTAAGTGTTTAATTCCAACTAACCAATTCAATTCCTTTATTTTATCCTAATCAGAAAAAATAATAATCCTGCGAATCCCACAATATTATTCCTTCATTCCTCAAGCAATAGCAATTCCTTCTTCTAATTAATAACAAGCTTGCTTTACAAATCCTCTATAAATCTTATTGTGATAATATTAATAATTGACGTGAAGAAAAAATAAAGAATATATGAATTAACTTTACGATTACCAGCCTTCTACAAAAGGTTTATTATTTTAATATTGTGTCTTGTTGACATTTTTTATAGATTTCTGGTTTTACCCACGATAACAATAACTTTCTTCAGGACAGTAGTCAAATTCTGGTAAGAATTTTAATTTTTAAGGTTTTGATTTTAAGAATTTTAGAGAAGCTTATTACGTTTGCTGTTTTAATTTTAGAATTCCGAATTTCAAAACCTTTCATCTCTTGTGAATAAATTACGATTTGAGAAGGATGCCCAGCTCCAATCCCTTCAATCTGCTCTTGAGACTGAGAAAAAATATAGGGCCAGTACAGATGAGTTAATTGCTTCCAAAGACGTTGAGATTACAATGCAAAAAATTACAATCCAGCATTTACAGGATATGGTATTAACAGTGAAAAGAAAGCTAGAAAATCAATGAGCGTAATGCGTATTATGTTTTCCCATTTTATAAAGGTAGCTTTGTTAATTCTACAGCAGCTGTTTCGGCAATTATTTCTTCCAATTTATAATTAGAAATTAATTTTAATGCAATTTGTGTTCCACTATGATTGTTTTGACGGCGCCGTACGTAAAGTTGGAACAACTAAGCCGAGCGTACCGAATCTTACCGTCCTTGCGGTTCAATAGTTCAGGGGGCACG
>JAQGCY010000267.1:0-20880 GCA_034700645.1 Xenylla mediterranea | reverse complement strand
ATTTCTTACCCGTCCTCTTTCCACAAGATTTGTGATCATAACAATTATATGAACATTATGCTCGTAAACCATTCTCCAAAAGCTATGAAACAGTAATAAAAAAATATGTTTTCATTTTTGGATGAGTTGTGTCAATATTTATTTTTATTCATAGATTTTCCGGAGTAGTAAAACTACCTGTCAAAAGTTGATGGCAACGGTCCTTGTGTACCAATATAAGCTCTTGGTTTTTGAAACCCATCAATATAATTGGCATTAACATAATCCACACATTTCTTTTGCCCTGGCATTGGTTGTAATTTTACCCTTGTATGGTCAACTGTACACAATGAACAAAAAAAAATATATGAGAAAGAATTCCTTATCATTTGAAAGATGAGTCATTTTTCATTGTTGAGCCCATTTTAGTTTTTGACGTAAAGACTTACAGGCTACGATATTAAGATAACGATTCTTTTGCTTATTTTCTGGATGTTGTGAGTGTTCGGCTGGATATTCCTCTAGGACAGATGAAGCTTGAATTGTTTCATATTCTTTGGAAAACCCAATATCTCCATCCATATGTAACTCCATTACATGTTTATGGAATAAGTGAGCTGGGATAGCTTGTTTCATATCTTCTCCAACATCTCCGGTCCATCCTGGGCCAACTTGTACAGCTGGGATTCTCGGTGGGTCATCCAAGTAATAATATTTGGCCTGGAGGCATTTTCTATAAAATAATAATGAAAAGTAAATAGAACGGAAATAATTATTAATATGGTTCTCATCACACACACCCTACACAAAAACACCTAGGAGCATATACATACAAAAACTTTTAATTAAATTTTAATTTGTTTTAACTAACCTCCAAACAAGAAGAATGAGTAAAAGAGCTAATAATACAAGGGATGCAGCAACAGAGATGAGAACCATCATTGGCGTAAATTCGTTTGATGCTCTTGGTAAATTGTAAATTTTTAATTTTTCACAATTTGGTTCCATTAACATTTTCTGTGAGTCAGAAAATTGGCCTTTATAGACTTTTCCGGGTTCTAGAACACTTCGACTTCCTCCACGAACTCGTATTTCATATACAATGTTGGTTGTTAAATTTTGTAATAAAATCTATAAAAGTAAAAGTGGAAGAGAAGACATATAAAACCATATTCCATTTTTCCATTTAGAGTCAGACTTTTTTATTGATATTTTGAAAGGTCTATAAAATTCATACAGTTTGTTCATGTTGATCCGGATGGGCTGTCACTGATAACTCTTCAAAGTCTGTCCAGTCATTTCTTCGATAGTCAACATAATAGAAATCAATAGTTGAGTGATGGCGAGTTGGTCTCTGCCACTGGATGAATAAAGCATCTTCAGCTTGACAAGAAACGTTCACAATGCGGGGAGGACCTGGACCACCAACGTCTGTCTTCACGACAATAGGATCTGAAGACTCTCCTTCATTCTTCCATGTAAATGCTTTCACCCAAAGCTTATACTCCGTAAAAGGTTCTTTATATTCAAAATCCAGAAGGAAAGTAAGTAAGTAACCAAGTAAAGTAATCCAGTTAAGTAAAGTTTACTTTCTTCTCCTTAAAAGTTCTTTAGCATTAATAATTTAATTACTAACCCAGGTTGTTGAGAGCAAATGTCATATTAGGTGGCGGTGGTTTTACTGTTACGACATCAGTGAAATTCTTTTGCATATAAAATATACGATATCCTTCAAGTTTTCCATTTGGAGATAATGGCGGAACCCAAACCAAGTCCATCATAGTATCAGTTACCCAACGTACAGTAACGTTCACAGGTTTACTTGGAACTAAAGCAAAAATAATAGTATGAAAGCATGTAATTTTACCAAAAAACCTAACGATTATTGTTACTACAACAGAAGGAGAAAGTTGCTTATGTCATCATGAGAAACTTAAGTTTTTGCTAATTGGATTCATTAGTGTTTGGATCTACAAAACTAATTTTGAAAATAATATGCGTACTTATGTAACATAAAGCACATTCTACGTATTCTTGAGCTGGAAAACCAAACCTGACCTGAGGTGTTTAGCCTCAGTATATCCGGAACTGCCAACTTCCTAACGTTAGATAAAAACTAAATGTGCCATAATTTTGCAACTGTGATTTACTATAGCCATATCATTTACTGGATTTCATCCAAAACCAATGCAAGTTTTATCTCTTTGTTTCTTGGAATTCTTTTTCGGGTTTTCTGCTTTCTAGGAAGTTGTGTGTGAGTAGTCTGAACTGTTTATGACGCGACTACTAACATTTGAGTGTACATTTTAGCCAATTTTAATAAACATTTCCGTTTCCTTCTTTTATCCTTTCTTGGATGGAGAGATGGAACAATCAGAATATTATCAATTTCAGTTCTTTGTAGCCTAGTAAATGCGTAGATCTTTTCTATTTAAGAAATAGAGAAAAATCATAAATAAAATGTAAAAGCTGTTTTAACTCAATTTACTTTAATAGTTCGTTTTAGTACTGTTCATTAAAGTGTCATGTTTTATCCATTATATTACAATTTACATCAAAGCTTACACAAATTTTTGATATACAAAATATATTTTTATTCATATACACATGATGCTCATTTATCAGGTAAATGTTACTTATACTTTTCAAAAAGTCAATGTATAAGTTTAGAAGAAGCTTCACTTGTATTATTTATATCCATGTACAAGCCAGTAGTACACAAAAAAGTTCAAAAACTTTCTATTTTTTTACGGATCGAATGTGATATGCCATGCCATGCCAGCCTTTAAGGTAAAAAGTTAGTAAAGGCTCTTTTCATCTGATGTAAAATTGAAAAGAAGAAGAAAAGCATGAAGAAGACTAAAGTGCCTAAAAAAAAGTTACTCAAAGTTTGTAAATATGCCAATAGAGATAAATAAATGATGAGTTTTTATTCTTTTTTTTTCTTGGTAGATAGATCGGAGGTAAAAAAAATTTAGAACAGAATAAAGCACACAACACTTCATGAGTTTACTTGAATTCCATTCAGTTGGAAATTTTGAAGTGAACAAAAAATCCCTAGAAAGCCAAAAACCACCCAAAGAAGAACTAAGCTGCTATAGCTAAGTAAACTCCAGAAACCTTGTGTGTGTATCATTTGATATAACATTTTGATAAATATAAAAATATAAAAGAAATTTCACATCTTTTAGCCAAAAAAACCAGCGAACCAACCTAAACTGTTAAATCAGTCAGCTTCAGCTACTAATACTATATGCACACACAAAAAGTCAAAAATTGTAACAAGCTCCCAATAGTAATGGTAATATGTGGTTTAAAACTCTAGGAAAAGTTGGACTTTTAAAACATAAAACGAACTGTCACATTTTTTCCGACCCATGTCAACTCTGACAACATGGTTGAGGCTTGAGCTTTGCTTAGAGTTACATTCCCTTGTGAAACCAAAATTCTCATTTGTACAGATTAAACAGGGTTTAAAGTTATGTTATGTTTGTTTGTTGCCTGACCCTTCGTTTCCAAGATCAAACAAATTTTGTAACGTATGTATATATTTAGAATGGATTCAAATATATGTAGCATGCGACTGACTCCATGGACAAAAAACAGTTGACTTGTTTTTTTTTTAGTTTTCTCTCTCTGTTCTTTCACGCAACTAATTTTTTAGACATTTAGTTTCAAAGGGACTTGAAATGGACTTGACAACTAATTTCAAAAAGTAAGTTTATGGTTTTTACTCACCTCCTTCATCTGTAATTACAGCTACGGTTGTTGGCGGCCCAAGACCTTCGGGATTAAAAACTTGAAGGGAAACGAGGTACTGCGTAAACGTCAGTAAATTTTGAATAATATAACTCTGTTGAAAAAGAGAAAATAGAAAACATAAATTCCATTTTTAGCACTAATGGAATTTGCATTTGATAAAGTAGAGCTAATAGTAGATGAGGAATAACAGGAATTTAGGTATTTTTGACTATGAATATGGATGAATACGAAAATACGATTTTGACTAGGCTTAACTTTAAAACTACGACTATGGTCGAATCTGCATAAAATGAATGTATATCAATATAGTAATAGTAGTACAAACCTCAATGTGTGGATCCCTTATATAAAGTTCTTGAATGGAATTAGGTCCTTTATCTCTGGGCCTATAAGCTAGTCGATATCCCAAAAATTCTCCATGTAAAGTATTTCTCGGAGGTGGCCTCCAAGCCAATCGTATTGATGTGGAACTGAAAGGAATTTAGAAGACATTGTGTTTTTGGAAGAGAAAATATGCAAATTATAATTTCATAATAATAAATTTTACCTGGCATTCTGTGCAGCCGTAATTGTAGGCTTACCATCAGGAACTGTAAAGTAAAATAACCGAAACCATAAAATTAGATATTTTGTAAGCTTGGAGAATGTAAGTGAAAGTGACATGTACACATTCACATGTTGGATTTTGGTTATATATATGTGAAACTTTGGAAATTTCTTCTACTATATCAGAATTAGATTTTCACGCAACATAACATACATACATACATACTTGCATGTCAGGAAAAATTTATTCATATTTACTTCAATTTGACATCTAATGGAAATGTCACTAAATTGTCAAGTGTTGCGTAGTAGTGGGTTAAGTGCTTTTCACTCATTCATTATTATTACATATTCATACATTGGATATATGTGTTATTAGTAGTTTTAGCTTCCTTTTTATAAATGCAAAAAAAAAGTTTAACCCCTATAATTGAAATTTCAGATAAAGCTCGAAACTTGATTAGAAGAAAAAAAAAGTTTTGGTGCTCCTTGTTAAAGTTTTGGAAGTAAGGAAATGAACATAATATAATATATGGGTATAATTCTTCAATGTACGCCTTGAAGCGAGAAATGAGATGAAGGTAACAAGGTGACTAAAGTACATTAAAATTTATCTTACTAACATGATGAAGGAGGAAGAGGAGATCTTATAAAACACCTTCGTTTTCCTTATAGCATTAGTTTCCTTGCCCTTTTATCATGACATCAATTCCAACTGATGAATTCTCTTTATCCTTTTTAGTTTAATTAAAATTATTGAGTTATCCTCCTAAGGAATGATGAAAAGAAGCTTTCCCTTTAGTGGTTTCATCAAAACTCACTTCCTAACAACATTTGGACTTTTCACAGAGATAAATTCAAAAGCAAAATAAAAGGAGCTTTTCCTTATTTTTTTCATCTACCTAATCAAAATTATGATGAGATCTTTCCTCTCCAGGTTCCAAACTTTCGTAAATATTATCCACTAGATATATTATATCCTATTTATGTTGTTAGGTAAAAAGAAGAAGAAGGAAGAAAAAGTTTATATGGACTTGGACGTGTCCTAATATTTCTCTTTCTTGACTGTCTTTAGGAAGTAGTGGTATAAAGATAAGTTTAACAAAACAAAGAAGAACAAGGAGAAAGAAAACTACATAGACAACTGGTTATGGGCCAAGTTGTCCCATTCATTATCCACCGACTTATTACTCTTCTCCTTTTCTCCTCTTGCTCTTCGGCTTCTGCTTCAAGTTAAGTTCCTAAAACTGATATATGTCCTAAGTACCTAGAGATCCTAGAAGACGTAATTTTATAAGCCCTACATGAACAAGTCCAATCCGAAGAGCAAATAGAGCAGAGAATCTAACAAAATCTCACTCTTCTCAAAAGTATAGGCTTCCTGAAGTCATGATTCCCTGAGCCTTTGCTTTCCTTTTCCAGAAAGTTCTCATTTGGATGTGCTTAATTCTATGGCCTCTTTGCATTATGCTCTTATACAATGCGGTGCAGGAATGGTACACAACTAGACAGAGAGCTTTAAAGGGGAAAGTCTGCTTTCCCTGTTTTGCTTGATTACATTCGATTCGTTATACACATAGAGAAGGTTATTCTAAAAAAGGACGAGCCTTAGCCTGCATGTGCTTCCTATTATATTGAAATATAAATTGATGAGTTAGGTTCCTAGGTACAATTTGCTACGGAAGTATGAAAGGATAATTTATTCCTTTAGTCATGGGAAGAGATATCTAATGTATTCGAATTATACGCATCTATATTTATTTATTAAAACTTACCTTCTCTCAAAGTTACAATATAATAAGATTCTTTGCTTGGTGGACTGTTTCCTAATGCATTGACTGCAGTACAACGAAAACTGTAGACAGTAAATGGATCAAGTCCAGTTACTTGATACGTTGTTCGATTATTTTCTGTAATAATTCCATTTGTCCTATCCCAATCCCCATCTTCTCCAACCCTACAAAATAACAAAACAAGACCAAAATTATGTTAACATGGATGTACATTGTACTGTTGGCAAATGATGAAAATACAATTTATTCTCCCCTCCTTCTGAAAATCATTTAATAACCAACTTAGCAAACAAACGAATAGCGCGGTAGGCAATAAGGATACTTTAAATTCTAAATTCATTTTCACACAAATGGCGATTGAGTCTAAACAATTGTACAAAGTACAATAAAGAAAGAATAAAATAAGGTATATAAAATGAAAATGATATATGCCCTCTGCAAATAAGCGTATTTATTATGTTTGTTCATTCCTTCAGAAAATTATTGTCAAGAGAGAAAAAAAAAGTTTCATTGTGTTTTTGACATTCAAGATTTGCAAACATGACACGGGGGAAGTATGCAAGAAAAGAGAAAGAAAATATTCCTTTGTATATTTCCTATGTTATTCGCATGTTATTTGTGGTGAAAGTGAGTTGTAGTTTTTTAGGCCATAGGCGCTACCCCATGTAACATTGCAAACATTACAATCTTAAATCAAATACCAGGAACCAGGGTAAAGTAAAAGTACCTGTATATTCTGTATTTTGGATTCTTTTGTACAATATAGAGTCATAGCTCATAGTCAGACTATGACTATGAGTGCGTGATTCATATTAAAGGGAAAATTGCCTTCGGCAGAAATGAATGATTTGAACACGGATAGCTTCAAAGTTAAGTACTCTCACTTTCTCCCTGTACTTTCAAATGGAACGACAGTGATTTACTATATATTACGCTACGCAGTTACATGCATAGAATGTAATGAAAAAAGTGAAAAAAAAACTTCAAAGGTACCGAACAATCTTTATTTTAAAGGGAAACTTGATAGGGTTTCATATTGTTCAAAAGAAAGAAAGGGAAAAAAAATGAAGAAAAATAAAACAAATAGTATAGTCTTTTGATCATTTATTTTTTGTTTCATGAATAAAAATTGGAAAGTTTCATTACCACCAGGGGCAATTTACTAGAAATTAGAATTGATTCTCTAATAATAAATAAATAATAATGTACATTGTAAATGTAAACTCACTTTACTTAATGTATGTAAATATCTTCATTACGAACATAACAAAAACTTAATGATGACTGGGTGTGGTTTTTTATAGAAATTGTCTAAAGAAAGAAAGAAGAAAGACAAATTGTATGTATATATTTGAAAAATGAAAAAAAAAGGGTTTACATTGCAAGTAGTGGAATTCAAATGAATGGAAAAAGCATAGTTTTTTACTTTCTTGTGTTAAGATTGCATGAGAAACCTATTTACATACAATATGTACACAATTTTCTATTTGCCTTTGCATAAACAATTTATTTATACTTTTTTCGTTTTTCTTTTCTTTCTTTCTTCTAAGAATAATAGGTCTTTGGTACATTTTCTTCTCTTTTCTTCATTTCCCTTCCCACCGCAATATTTATAGCACTCATTCTCTTATATAGGTTTTGTTATACAAGAAAAGAAAAGACCGTCCAAAAAACCACCAGTGTTTCCTATACTAACTGTAGTTTTATGCAATACATACATGCTTTTAAGTTACTTTTCCAACCATGGAAGACAGAAGTTCTTCTTCTCTTCAACAGTTTCTATTTTCTACTTTCTACACTTAAAGAGTTTTCTTCTTTCGTTTCGTTCTTATTTTTTTTGGACTCAATTCCACATGCAAAGGAGAAAAACAAGGCATTCAGTCTTTGGAAGCCGTCAAATTAATTCCTCTACTGTCATCCTCTTTTACAAATTCCATACGTTTTCAGGGAAATTGCCCTCATTTTGTCCTTTACAGCACTTGTTACATTACATTACTCAAATCCATTCTTCCGCAAAATGTAAAATACACATGCATGCATTCAAAAGTTTTGGGACGTGTAGATTGTACTCAACAACAATTTTCATATATCTACGTATACAAATATGGAAACGAAATGTATCCATCTTTTTCGTTTTTATTAAAAAATGTATCTGGGAATTCCATGGGCGAAAAGTGTAATAAATTTTGTTCCTCAAGCATTCATTCATTATTTTGCAAAATTTCAATTGCCACTTAAAAATACATAAGCAATTTAAAATGAAATGAAATGAGTTATGCACATAGTACAAACAATTTTGTTCAAGTTTGAAGTATTAAAGATATACTTTAGATGATGGCTGAAAAAGTTAAGTTTCGGTTCATTAAGTTAAACTATAAGAGGGTTGCCTATTGCATTGTCATTCCGACGTGTTCAGCATCAATCTACTAAAATAATGTTAGACTATGCTGAGCTTTGATACGGTGCGGTTTTTGTGCAAAAAGTATGACGAAAATACTTCAATGTGCCTGGGATTTGAAGAGAAAATGTCTCGGTGCTTACTAGTAAAAGAAGATGGCATTTTTTTTTCTTTTTTAGAAAACGAGGAGAATGACTGTTTGGAAAATCAATCTAGGAAACCATTAAGTTGATGCTTTTCTCCTCTAACAAAAAAAAAATCTGCTGGAATTTTTATTGAGGATTCTTCATAACGACAACGACTCCTACTTACACACTATGACTATAGTAGAGCCTAGCTGCACTCAGTCGAACTCTACTTCTACTTTTAAGTTTTGAAGTAGTAGCTCGTTCAGAAAATGGAATACAAATATAGAAGAGAAACTGCAACAAAATAGCTCTCTCGGAATAGAATCCTATCATCTATACAGTATTACTTAATGCATATGTGGAGAAAGTTAAAGTTTGAAATCAAAATAAACTCTAAAGTTCTACCTCTAGAGACTGAAAAAAAAAAACTCCAACTGTCACCCTTTGAGGTTGAAAATAGAGAAAAACAGGAGTAGGATATATTCAAAATCTGATCTGATGATGATCCATGGATCAGGAAGAGCAAAGGAGAGATAGATAGATGGGTGAGAGCTTTGAATTAGGGTTCTCAATTTTCCATTTCCTCAGTCAAATTATTATTATTCAATTTTTATAGAAAAACACAACCAAGAGAAAAACCACTCTAATTGAATTTGAAAAATCCATTTATATGTCCTCTTCATCTATGCTACGCTAATCAATAGCATCATTTAAATTCTAACAGTACTTCTAGGAATATACATAGAATAGTAAAAGTCAAAAGTTTTCCAAAAACAACGACAATCCTTTTAATTTGATTTTTGTGGATATTTCTAAAACATTGGTCTGCACTTTCATATTATTTACTTAACATTATCTATCATTGTAGCTTTAGGTTTTATGACATTTTGAACTAAATCAACTTTTTTGAGGTTAAAAATTTCAATTTTCTCTCTAATCTACTTGTGGATAGAAAATAAATTTATATATAGTTATAAAAAAAAAAGAAAGACTTAAATATTGAGTAGTGGAATAAGTAAATAAAATAAGTGTTCTTAAGTTGAAGCTCTTGGAACAAAGGCATATGTAGCAGAAAATTAGAAATCCATGTAATACGTACCTATTCACCCTTTTATATGTACATATTCTTAGACAACTTTATCTACTTTATATACCTATCTCCTATTACGGAAAGTATAAAACCTTAGAAAAGTTAATTGAAGTTTGTGTTACCCCACGGGAAAACTTTCATCCTCTTTTTCCTCATTTACCCTTCTCACTTTACTTTAACTTTTCTCTGCCAAAAAGTTTTTAAATGTATCCAATCACTACAGTTTTCTAACAACACTTCAGGTTTTCTTTTCTCTATTCTTTCGACGACAATTAGCAATTAGGGAGCTTTTCCTGTCTTCTAAGGTAGATTGGCAATTAAGTGTTATACATACATACTATGTAGTATTCGCTTTTATTATTCTCTTCACAGGAGAGAACAAAACAAAGAGGATGTTAGGACCATTTATTATTATACCTATTAAATATTACAATCAGAATTTCTTGAGCAAAGTAGCCAACAAAATACAAACATCCAAGGAACCAAACTTAAAACCTTTCTATTGACATAGAAGGAAAAGTTAATGGACGAAATGGAGAGGAAATATAAGTAGTCAAGGAGCCGTATGTATAGTGTATACTTTACAAAAACTTGACTTGTTCCCTGGTAGAAAAATACAATTTATTTACTTGCTCTATCAAAAACTTTCTTTTATTGCAAACGAATAAACCTACATAATAATTGTTATACAAGAGATAACAGTTTGCATTGCAATTTCCATGTTCACATGCACTCTTTTCATAAATTTCGATCCGCGTGAAAATTAAGCAGAACAAATATGTACAACTTGGAAATATAGTCATAATAATGTATTTCTTGATAAGAAAAAACTGGAAAAGTACAATTTTTACTTTTGCTTCATTTCATTCACTCAAAACTTCACTTTTTCAAACTTTACTCGTGTATGTATACTCAGTCAACCATTGTTTATCCTTATAAATATTTCAATCTAATGCATATGGAACAGGGGAGACTATTGCTTTTATGTTGAAATGAAACATGAGGAAAACCTTAAACGGTTATTTTTATACCATATTGGAAGTGGAAGTAGTTGAAAATAATTGGAACTCGTAGAGTTTACTACATCCAATTGAATTCTGAATCAAATATTTGAAAAGAGAAAAGAATAGAATTGGAAATAAATAATAAAAATAGAACTAAAAGTAAAACTAAAGAAAGGTTATGTAGCTTTATACCATTTGAGTTCTTTTTTTTCTATCCAATTCAGTTGTACTTGTTTCCAGTTTCGATTTCAACTTGATATGTGTTAGTAAAGAATAAAGAATAGGAGTCTCGAGAGAATTTCCGAATAAACCAGTTTGATATACATATAAATTTCTTACCTGGTGTGAATGATGTAATGAACAATTCGGCTGTTGTGACTGTCTAGTGGTGGTGCCCAGGATAAGTTTACTGTTCTTGAAGTAAATGCAAGTATCATAGGTCTCCCAGGAGGGTCAGGAACGGCTAGAAGGAAGAAAAGTAGAAAAACAGTGAAAATAAAGTTTCTTTTTCTTTCTCTCCTCTCTTCAATATGTATACAATAGACCTAGTTCAGGCAGCAGAATGAGGAAAGGGAGTTCAAGAATATGAATAAACCTTTCCTTCCTTAGTGGTAACGGTAAAGGATACATAACATGGGTATTGGATAATAGGATTAAAGGAAACGATCCATAGTGTTCAAGTGAGAAAAAGTGACCAAGATCATCATCATCTTAACTTAAATTTTCCACAGCCCCTACAAACTTTTTCTTCAACCCTCTTCAAATAAACTTTCCTTTTTCATCTCGGAAGTCCTGCTTTTCTCCCTTTTCTAATTTTATTCCTTTTTCGTTTACTTAAGCAACTAACTCCCAAGAATATGTATTATAAAAACACAAAGCAAAAGTTGCAAATGTTATTTTCGTTAAGCTACCGACCTAGATAAAGCTTCTGTCAGGTCTCTCAATAATTCATCTAAAAAAAAAGAATCCAGAATTTTGAAATCTGTATGGATAAGGCACGAATTCCATGAGATGAATCTGTGACGAAGATCTTTGAGTTTCTTTACATTTTGTAACTATGGAATGCATGTAGTACTACTTGACTAGTCCCTATTATTTTCTCTTATTGTCATATTGAAGTTGAGCTCAAGCTCTGCAGGGAGCTCACTCACGTACAACAAGAACGCAGCTGACGCGTAGCTAGGCTACATAAACCATATTTTTGCGTAGTACCTTTGCCGTGCTTGATGCTTTTACTTCCCTTTTCCCTTCCTTATGTCATATGGAAAGGAAAACTATTGTGTTTTTGGAGTGGAGACAGTAACTACCCATTCCATGTATGATTCCAATAATGTGCAAGATTCCACACACCCATTCCATTTCCAAAAGGAAAGAGAAAAAAATTCATAAAAAAATCACAAGATCCTGTCTCCCCGTTTGAGATTTTCTGGTCGGTTGAAGAAAATCAAACTATTGTGAATCACGGTAGGGACACTTTTGAGGGTACGATTTGTAATAAATGAAAAAAGCATAAGAGAACTAGCAGAGATGACGACTTCCGGTTTTCTTACATTATGGAATTTTCGTCACCAGAGCCAAAAACTAGTACGATGTCATGTGCTATGTACACAGTGAAAGGACTGAAACCTTTTCCAATTTATATGCAAATAAGAATAGAGTGAAACCCTATGGTTTCCATAACCTGGTTAATGGTTACATCGGGAGAAAGGAAAAGACCTCACAATGAACTGAAAATTAGTCTACAAGTATGTGTTGTAAATGGTGTATGAGGTTGCAGGTGAGGACAACTTTACATATACATACACCTCCTACATAAGTTGGAAAGATGGAGACAAAAAGGATGATTGGGAAAACTCAGAATGGGATAAAATAAACTTGATGGAATCTATCCTAAGAGAAAGTGTGGAAAATGGTTTCCGTTCCTTTCCGTCTTGCTTTTGTTTGCTGGTCTTGGTATACATACAAACATAGACATCCTCTTACTACTAGAAGTGGAAGTACATATCCTACTGGTATGAGGTCGTTTGGAAATTGAAGAAGAAATTGAGGAATAGAAAGGAAAAAGCAAATGTGAGCATATCATAACATAACATAAGAAGAAGGAAAAGATATTGCCAGAAGGCACTTTCACTTTTCATTTCTTACAAGGAAAAATAAAAGAAATATTCATCATCACCGTACAACAACTTACACATATATATAGATATATAGAGTCCAAAGAGCATAAAATGAAGTGTATATATTATATGAAAGACGTTTTCCAATTTCATCTAGGATAGGCGCACACACACATTATTTTCTTTTTGCATATGATGAGGAAAAGGGGTGTATGTTTGTGTGAATGTAAGCAAATATAATCTTCTATCGTTATTTTGATAAAGAAAACTTTATGCATACCATAGAAGAAGAATTTTTTATCTTCTTATATTTCTTTTCCTTCAAGCAATTTCACCACCACAATGGATTTCATTGTCTTCACCAAACATTGCTAATCATAATCAGCTTCTTTGTCTTTCTTATACCTAAGAAAAAAACTTTTTTTCTTTTTATGATATGGCAATAAAGACGTGATAGTCCTGGAGTAGAGTTATGTAAAAAGTCTCATAGTCATCATGTACTGTATATGCATGAATCCATTACTTCTGGGAACCTGAGCATCCATGAGTAAAAACAACAAGTCCACCTTGAAGAATACCTAATGAGGTGAAAACAAAGAGACAGTACACTTTTCTCCGTCTCGTTTGTTCTATAGCGTGTGCGAGGAATTTACAAGTGAAAAGAGAAAGTTGGTTTTCTGATTTTGGATGCCACATTACAACAATTCCATATACTCAATAGGAAACTAAAACATGCATGCTCCATTTAGTTGTAAAAGTTAACCATCCTGATTCTGATTCCTGGTTTTGAAGGAATAAGAAATGAGAGAGCATTCATCAGGAAAGACAGAAAATATATCAATTACTTAAGCCCCTGCTCTCTCTCTAATTTGTAGAATTAAATATTTTGAGCTTTTTGAGATGTCTACTAACTTAAGCCTACCATCCATTAGGATTCTAGGAATGAGAATAGTGCGTATTGGGGTTCAAAAACCATTTTGACATTCAGTTAGTTTTGGTTTGGGACATTTAGCAAGCTCACACAGGAAGGAGAGAGAACAGAACAGAAAATAACTTTCTTTTCTTTTCTGGTAGTTCTCCTTATGTAATATCCTCCCCTCTCCTTTTCTCGTGACATTTATGAATAGTGTTTTTAGGCCCCAATCAATTCATCTCAGCAGAACAGAATGACGATATGCCCTTCAAAATACAAAATCCTCAAACAGTATGAAATAAGTAGGAGAGCAATAGTCGTCTAGTCACTCATGTCATTTTATTCCATGAACTTGCTTTCTTTCTTTAGAACATGAAATTAAATAACCCTTTCCTTCACTCTATTTCACTCCTATAGTATAGTCCATCCATTCGCTTTATATTTATTTAGAATTAATCCTTTCTATTGGCTTTAGAAGGAGAACTGCTTAAATGGAATGAATATAATATAATACTCTACTGGTTTTATTTTATTTTAAATAGCCTTGTCTCCGTCACTCATTTGGGCATTATTTTATTCATTTCTCTATGTAAATATTCATAGACTTTGGTATCTATAAAAGAATGTAGTTTTAGTGCCGAATTAACTACAAAGCTATGCTTTTTCCTGGATTTCAATGAAAAGTGGGTAAATGATTGATGAGATGCTATGCTTGCCTTGGTTGCTTTATATTAGAGCTAACAAGATTACTATTCCTATGCTCCTCACATAGTCATTGCTGAAAGTGAATGAAGTTTTGGAGAAAGACAAAAGGGACAATGGGCAATCACAAAAGGCTTTTTCTCGCTCTTCAACTCACTCTCCCAGAGACACTAGACACTTAATGAAGATGAAGACTAAGCATTTTAACCCACCTGAATTCACTCTATCAAAGGAAAAATAAAATTTTCCAAATTCCTTTGAAGTGTATATTATACACATTGTTTTCTCAAGGTGTAATAAGGAATTAACGTGGTCTTTGTGGAAAAGATTAATGTTCCTTTATGTACATTTAGGTTCATTATCAGCTATCAATTTTGGAGACAGGCACAGAATTTAATTTAGTCTAAGAGACGATATGTTACAATTTTGTCTTTGACTGTATTCTATTTTCCATGTACAATAGGAATACACAATACAGACAGGGAACGAGTGTTGTTTGTTATCAATGCTTTGCGTGCATGAGGACGAATAAATACAAAGATGTTCAAATTTGGGGAAAAGGAAATATAGGCGTGGTCCCTTAATCTATAATTTTTCTAATGTGATCCAATATTTCATCCAAAATATTTCATCTTGATTTTACGGTTACATGATTCTTATATATGACTATAGGAATATATTTCTATATTTTCATTTCTAGAGTGGGGAAAGAACTTGAAAGTTACGGAACTGTAGACTAAAGCTTGATATATCGCAATGCAATATATGAAAAGTTTCTTTTCTCCATCGACGGCTTAAGTCAAAGAGATTCATTAGAGAAGAAAATTTTCCTTTTTTGTTCAAAAAAAAAGTACGAGTGAAAAAAATTGTTTCTTTTCATATAAAGTTTATTATAAGTCAAAGGATTTTATTACTCATTGAACACACAATGCAATGTAGTTGATCAGATATTATATTATTTTTTCAATCGATAAAGAAAAAATGGAGAGAAAATATCTATATCTAATACCTCGAAGAAATGAATCAATAGTCTTTCTTTTACACATAAATTCAGTGTCAGAAACTACTGGGTCTCGACTTAGGATTTGAGGATGTATAAATGTGTATATTTATCTATAGGACCTTTTGTTCTTTAGTTACATTTCAACTGATCGTGTGAAAATAGTAGTGAAAAGTTTGTTAAGCTTTCACTAGCTTTCTAGTTGTATGTCCAGAAATCTTTAACTAAATTCTCACCAGAAGGTATATAAATGCTATGCTGGATGCTGAATGCTTTGTAAACTTTTAAAGTCTAAAATATAAAAAGCTTTATATACAGTTGACCATATTTACAAGGCAAGCCTTTCCTTCCTTTCTGTTCAGAGATGAAAGTTAACTCTAGGCACTTTGGGCTGCTTACAAAAAAAAATCCGGAGTGCTGATTTGATGAAAATGCTTTGCTCTCTCTCTCTCTTTCTCTGTATTTCTTTTAGAATTTTTGGGTTTTTATCTCGAAGGCAAAGGATCCTTTATTATTTATTTAGATCTATACAAATGTGAAGTGGATCCCTAAGGTTCGTCCAATAAAGACCCAAATGAATAATAGATATTCCTATGTTACAAAAGACTATGATCTCTTCAAACGAAGAATAAAAAAAATTTGCTGAGTTGATAGAAACCCTATATAGCATTATTACTAAAGGTATGAGTAATTTATACAGAAAATGGATTAGAAGAAGAGGATCAACCAAGCACTTCAATCAAGAAAAAGGACTCAAATTTTTTGAGAGAAAAAAATCAAACAAAATATTTGATTCTTGTTGTATATGGTATGGTATTCGATGAAACTTAACAATATAGCACAAAAATAGACCCCCGAGAGAGAGAAAGAGAAAGTATGATTCCCTTTCTTTCTACATTTAGAAAAATTGCAATATCAAGTTCCTACGTATACAGTTTTATTTTATTTTATTTTTTGCACTAAGCAAAGAACAAGACAAGAGTCCTTTGATCATTTACCTTGTTTCCATGTTCAGAAATCTAAACTAGGCTCATGGACCTAGATTTTGTTATCCCTCCCATATAGTCAGGAAGTCAGAAAGAATTGGGCATGTATCTACTTATTCTGTACATACTTGTTTCAAACGTTGTTGAAAAGAAAGAAAGAATGAAAGAAAAGTTCTCATAAAAAGAACAAAAGAAGGCGAAGAAGAAAGTGAAAGTGAATATATGGATTCCACGCTCTTCTTCTTTTTTTCCATGTCCACTCATTCTGACAAAATGTGACTACTTTACTTTCTCCTTAACTTAAAAAAAAAGAGGAAAACCTCTGAGGACTTCCGTTCCTGAAGTTGAGAGTCCAGTCTTGAATCCTATTGTCCACTTTTCCCAAGAAAATAAAGAAAGTGACAGAGACACTTGAAAAAAATAAAAACTAACTAAGTACTCTATTTTCACTATTTTTAAGAGAGAGACAGTAGTAAGAAACTTTAGTTTTTCTCTTTTCACAATTAGTTCAACTCGTCAAATAAGTATGTACGGACGTGGACTACAGAATCCAACATGATGAAATCATTGAGGACTAGAATAGAATTCTTGTTATTTGCTAAGTAAGCCTGGCTTGGTTCATTTATTCAATGAGTACAATACAGTAGTTCTGGACTGTTTCTTCCAATAGATTAACAAAATTAAATACTCTATTCTAGGAGTATCTAGGTACTTCTCAAGTTTCTTATTCTTTCTTCTTGACTAAAATCCTGACATACATGAACAACAATTTTCCTCTCCACTTTCTATTTTTGGTATCTAAAACGCTCGAATTCAAACCAAAGTAATCATTAGATGAGATCGGAAACTATGGACCGAAAAGTTAATGAGGAGAGAGTGCAAAGAGGAAAAAGTACAGTAAGGGGAGAAAGAAAATAATAGTTAATGAGAACGGAATTGGTACCGTCAGACCAATGCCACACAAGCAAAAGGCAAAGGCTGGATTTTTTTTTGTTGGTGAAATCGAATAAATTGGTGAAGAATTGAACCTTACTCAGCAATTCGACATGCAGAAACTATTAGGCATTAGATACACTGTTCATATTCTTAATGGTCAAGGGGAATTAAATTGGATAACTTATCACTCTCTAGCTACACAAATGGATGCGTTAATCTAATTTCGTAGGAAGGACTTTTACACCGTCATTCTCTCTCCACTGCTGTCCATTTTGTTTTTGAACAAAATAAAACCATAGAAAAGGAAATGTGTTTTGTTAGCTTAAATTTCCAAAGCCAAGGCATTTTTTTAGTCATGTAGACAACAACTAGCTAGCATAGGAAATAAGGAAACTCATCTTCAATAGCAAGTTAAGTATTTTATGGAGTTCCTAAGGTGTGTGTACATGTTTCTATTTATGTTGTTATATGTCCTTTCCAGAAGAAAATCATGGATGAAAATCTCTTCAGGAAAATGCACACATAGCACAAAAGATTTCCCAAGAGGGTTTATCAAGTGTAGAAGTGTAGTAGTAGCACTAGGTTGTTGTGTTATAAGCAAGTTAAGGTAGTAGTATTATATATACGTTCCCTTTGTATATTTACAACAGAGTTATGTAATCTATGTATCTGTTTAGTTTTTCCCATGAACCCTTGGCAATAGAATGAAACCGCGTCAAGGGACACATAACGTCACTTTCACTACCAATGCCAGTTTGAACTAATACAAAAATAAAATGAAACAAGGGAGAGAAAGTTCTTATCATAAAATAGTTAAAGAACGTAAACACGTTCTCATCGTTTTATAAAAACTGTTATTTTGGAGAGGCAATAATAATTTAATTTTCTAAAGGATGAAATAGTGAAATGATTGAGAGGGCTATGTTATGTTATATGTGAAAAAAAAGGCAATCACCGGGGAGTAGAAAATACATTTTTTGAAAGTCGTTTTTTTAATACTTTTAACACAGTTGTGAATAGCCAATATTATAGTTATAAGGCTCCCGATGACAAATTGTCCAAGAGGAAAAATAGACTCGAGTCAGTATATGACTACCTATTACCTATATCTGCCTGTCCGGTTCTATTGATTGTGAATATGATGGATAGTAACAAGTCAAAGAGTTTACTACACATCTACAACATGACCTCTTTAAAATTGAGCAACTTTGTTTTTTTTTGTCCTAGTAGAAGAAATACCCGGGCACAAACATACGTACCAAGACCAAGTAAATTCTATAATATATGTTTACCAAAATGTATCAAGTCCCATAAGACCAATATTTTTAAATAAAATATTACAACAGAACAGATACTGAAGCTAAAGGGAAAAGAATCAATAACTTATAAATAAAGGCAGGTAAAGATCTTTGATTCTCAAAAATAAAATAAAAAAAATCTTTTCCTTTCCTTTCCCCATTTTCCATTTCAATCTACTTTTAGGGTTTTCAAATATGTTAGAAAGGGTGTACGTCTAACTGCTCTCCCCACAGAGTAATCTTTTTGTATTTTCATTTCTATATTTCCTATATTACCCGAAAAAAAAAGAAATTACAAACGATTTTCAACAAGAAGTTCAAGTTAAAATGATGGAGAAAGGTTAACCACTCAGGCAGGAGGGGGGTTTCAGTTTGAGTATTGACACATTGGAGTCGAAGTCGAGCTGAGGAACTATGTATCCCATATAGGTCGTGGTTCTTCATGTTGGATCATCCATCAGGATGAATGAAGTAAGATGGTATCATTTAGACAGAGTGTTGGCCTGCCCAACTACTACCAAAAATAAGAAGAAGAAAGGTATAGTTGATTTTCTTTTTTTTTACCAAACGGACCCAAAAGAGAAAAGGAATTTAACTGACTTTCTGAATCTTCGTTTTCGCCTTTCGTTTTGAACAAAACTGGACTTGTACTGGGCTACACTACATACTCACCATACTTTCTCTCTATCTAATGTCAGAAGAAACTTGAAGCATTTTCTTTAAGTCCTTAACAGTTGACAGTTCGGAAATGGATTTCACTTTCATTTCTAGTAGTTAGAAAAACCTTTTCCATATCCAAAAGACAAGTGGGGGGAAGAAAACCAAGATGAAAAAAAAGCTGACATGAAAAAATGGTTCTGATATTTGTCTACGATATACGTACACTTTATATTATATTGTAGTAAAAGTATTATTATTGGAGAAGTATAAAACATACAGTGTACGGGAAATGCAGAAAGTTCAGGAGTCTAAAGAAGGATTTATGGCGTCACATACACACCATTTTGTACGTGTCTATTCATCTTTCATTTTCCAACTTTGGAAAACCTTAGGCTTCCTACCTCGTTTTCCAATACCATCTAATTATTTTGAAACACGTCAGTCATAAACAGGATCTTTCAAGTAATAGGCTCATGATAAAGAGCTTTTCTTCAAACCAGTGTGAATATGAATGATATGGAAATTAGCTATATTTCTAAAACCAACTACTATCCATACAATACATTTTGTCTTTCTGAATCCATTCTCTATTTTTTTTCCCAGGAACTACTTTGGAAGGTCTACAATAAACTTCTCTTGGTTTGAAAATTAGCCTGTTAAGGAAGTTGGAAAAGTACTGTAAAAAGGATATAAATAATCCTTCATTTTCTTTTCCACTCCATTTCGAAGAGAATGGAGTTTCCGGAAGGTTTTAATGATGATTTAGGAAGACTTTTGCATCCCCCCTAAAAACTCTCTATGTTATTTTTTTTTTCAAATGTGTGGGACTGGACAGGTGGAAAAGGTTTCCAAAAAGTATATTTCTAAACTAGTTCCAGGAACTGTTCCTCATCCTCACAACACTCCTTCTCATACTTTTTGAGAATTCTGGAGCTGGAGTAAAGCAAATACATACACTATAAGTGTGACAAAGCAAAGTACAAAGTGACGAAGGAGAAAAAAGAGGATTATGTTCCATATAGAAAAGAATGTGTTTCTGTTCTAAAAAAGTAACTAAGTTTAACAATTCCTTGAGTATTCAAGTAATCTCTGCCCTTACCTTCTTTTCTCACGGAGATTGCATCATTTTTATTTTTTCAAAGTCTTTTGCTCTTTGCGATGAAATAAAAACTCTAACAAGTTCTGTGAATTTGCCCAACTGTGCCAACGTCAAAAGCTCAAAAAGTTCAGATAGTTTTTAACCTACTCTCTTATCTAGTTAGTTTTACATTTTTATTAGTTTTGAGCTACCTGATTCCATAAAAATTATATGTAATTTATGCTTATGTGCAAAAAGCAGATATTAGAAAGAAAACTTTTAGATTGTCTTTTATATATATTTTCTCTTTTTTAGCTTTATTGTTTAACGGAAAATAAAACTTTATTCAAAAGATTCCTTCTTGAATTGTGATTTTTTTACCTTCATATCTCCAATGTAAGATCAACACCTTGGGCTAAAATAAAAAGACCAATTAAACGTAAAAAGTAGCTCAGTGAATCCGAGTGCAAAGAATCTCATTTCTTTTCAT
>JAQGCY010000266.1:0-20889 GCA_034700645.1 Xenylla mediterranea | reverse complement strand
AAATCCTCTTTTTGTCACAAAAACTAAAAAGCGTTCATGTCATGTAGTCATCACAGTCCAAATTCCAAAACTGTAGCACAGTGTTTATTGCTTCCTCATTTTTGCTACAACTTCAATGAATATACTCCTTTGCCTTCCGATTATTCCTTGTTCACTTGTTCAGCAATAACAAGTCTTACAAACTTTATCAAGAATAAAACAAAAAAAAACTTAAAACTTACTTTTACACAAGTTCGTAAATTGAGAATTGGAGCGTTAACTTATTGTTTAGCTGTTAAAGTTTACTGAATGTAATAATAAATAAATAGAAAGATAGGATAAATATTTGCTCTTTGTATGGGCTGGGTCCCGTACTTTTCCTTAACTCCAAAAATCTTTCCTTTGGCTTTGTTAGATCCTATGTATTAAAGTTATTCTCTAAAGATTTAGGATAATGCAGTAAGAATAGTAGAATAGTTGGAGTTGGAGTCATTTCAGAATTGTGTAGTGGCCTGATTCCAATTTGTATATTTTTTTTATTCTAGTAGTATCGATATTTTCCCAACGGCGTTACAGTTCATTGGGAAAAAGTAAGAGACCTTTATGTACATTGTATGATTGTGTTTGTACTTGCATTTGCATATATACAATTATGATGGAGAAAGCAAAGTTTTAGTATAACTTGTTTTTGGATATGTTCGCATTTTATTTTATTCAGCTAAACCGAAACAACAATATAGAAGAAAGAGAAAGAATTTTTCATGTAGTTTGAATTCAGGTATGAGAAGTATGGTTACGGTGTACCAGAAAATGAGTTTGAAAAATCTCAACTTTCACCACCACTTCTGTACATTTTTATATCGACTTCACATTGTATAATGTGAGCTTGTTATCTTTGTGAAACCAGGAACAGTAGCGGCAGAGCCATATTTCATTTTTTTTCATATTCAACAACCTGAAATTTACTTTGAGCAAGAGATATTTTTCATGAAATCTATATTTCTATTTCCACTCAGTTAAGTTTGTATTATTTTTCACTTTTCAGTGATAGCTTATTTATTACTCATCCGACATGTTTACACAAAATAAATCACCGGTATTGCCAGTCAGTTTTAATGCAGTTTTGAAAAAATTTAGACGAAGGTAGCATTAGCGCTTAACTGGGAATACAACGAGTAAAAACTTTTTATTACCTTTATTTTGATTCTTATACGAAATTAATTTGTAAATACAGATAACAGGTTTCTTCGATCCCCTACACATTATCGCTTAGAAATTATAATGTGCTATTTGGCACATTTCCAGCGGAGCTACAGGTAAAAGAGCTTGTACTCAATGTATTCACACCTCTTATACCAACTTTTACAAGAGTAAAGTGATCATTAGGAGCGATTGGTTGGCTATCCAAAGAATAACAAGTTCATTTTCATTTAGTGGTAGTCCATTTGCACAAGATTTCATAGACGGCTCATTTATTCGTGTTTTTTTAAACGCTATTAAAAGTATTAAATTGGTGTGTAAAATCAATTCACATGGCTAAAAGTGTTTACATCTTAATAAAACCGGACATTGCCCCCAATCGATATGTTTGCCTCTTTGAAGCAATATATGATTTGGAAAATTTAATTAAACGAACAGTAAAATTTAAATTAGAAATTTATTAGTAATGCCTTAAATAAAACCTTATTAATCTTACAGTCCTATTCATGTCTTTTCTTTGATGTGGTTTATTTCAAAAGAAAGTTCTTACAAAGAGTAAAATACTAATTTGGTAGTTAAGTCACCACCACAGAGTAGGATGGCATGTAGTTTAGTAGTGAAAGTACTTGATAGACATATTTATACAAGGGAGAAAGTTGATTTAACGCGTTTGACCCTGTCTGGGTCCTTAGAAAGTGAATAGTAAATATTGAAGTAAAGTTTACCTTGTGAAGACTTTTGGTTTCATACTGGGAACCGATAAGTGGTAGAGCAGTTGTAGAAGAAATAATTGACAGAATCTTTTCTCCTCCAATATAATTCCCAACAAAATCAACGATTGCTATAGGCTTAGTTTTTTCTAAAAAATCACAAAACTCGGGCACAAGGTCCGGACTAAAAGATATATTGCTAGCTGGTTGCGAAACTGTTAGGAACTTTTTCAACTTCCGTCGAACTGGAAGACTCTCAAACTTGCTCGAACTAGATTCCAAAGTACTGCTATTTGTATCATTCACTATCACAAAATTCTTCACACGCCAAAGGATAGGCTCTCGTTTTTCTTGCCCTAAAGAAGACTCATCATCCATGGAGTTAAGTGCACGATTTAAGGATTTGGAAAAGCCCAGCGAAGCATTGGATGAATCGGGCAATATAACAATGACTTCTACCTTGAGGGATTTTCCAGAATGTAGAAACATTGGATTAACCTTACTACCAGTACTCAGAGTGTCCTCTGTACTAGTCAAGTAGATCAATTGATGTACAATCACAAGGACAGTCATGAGTGTAATTGGGCTTCGGCATGAAGAAATCCACATGTCACGAGATTTATTGGAATGCAACTTTCCCGGATCAGAACAGTGACTGCAGGGTTACTGTTGAGCTGAATACCAGGTTATAAAGAATATTGAATGATTATGATATTCATATGCATAATTGATTTTGCATTCAATTCCTCATCGCGATCTAGAACGACTTTCCCGTTAAAATCCATTATTACTTTTGCTGTTGTTGCATTCTTGAATCAGATAAGTTAAACGTCATTCTTGAGTCCTCCTTTGACCTGTGCAAACAAAAATCCGTTTATTTGAGAGAATTGAATCAGAAATATCCAATAAAGTTTCTTTGTAAATAGGCAAAGTTCTATTAGAGTTCCTGCCCGAAAGGTAAAGTAAATCATAACTTAATTTAACTCTTTTGGCAACTTAGATTATGAACACAGTTTTATATGTAGAGTTGAGTTGGGATCTAATACAGGCTCCAGAAAGACGCTAGAAAGGTGACAAGGCTTTCCTGTTAAAGATCTCAATCCTTTCTCTTAAAAATATATAGGTTGGATATGGAATCTTGGTAGTAAAGGGACATATTATTTTTCGTTCAAAGGGAATGTTTCCTAAGGGACATTAAGTACATTGTGCACCAACTTACTCTGCCTACTATTATCGTTTCCTTCGCCTGATATTATTTCTTAAGTCTTAACTTGTCATTTTTACCTAACTTCCTACTTTGCTTCATAAAGACACGCGATGAGCTTATTTTACTTAGACTGAAATCACCCGACTACGCTTCGTCTGCAATTTACATAAGTAATAGTAAGTAAAAATAGAGAACACGACGTGAGGCGAAGACGCGAAGAGAAAACTAACGAGAAGGGAAAGACAATTTCCTTTTTTCTACCATGACTAAATTCTTCCCTTTTCATCAAGATTAAATGCATAAATGTATGTAAAATTAAAATTATCTATTGCAACAATGGTAATTTGAAAGAATAAGAAATCTACGTTCGCATATAATATTTATGTCTCGAATAATTAGGTGTATTATTCAACTTCAATATAAATTTAACATTTTGAGTATCTGGTGAACATATAGTAGAAGGAAAGTAAAATAGATCTCATTGTGATCGTTCTTTTTGGGTTAAATGTAAGTTTTGTATTTTAGTAGGTGAAAGAAAGTTGATACGATAATTGATACATAAATATTATGGTATAACTATAAATCAAAACAAAACTACTAGATTTCACAACCATTTCTTGATTTATATGACAGTTTGTATAGTCCCGTGGGAAAATTTTCCTAATGCACATGCAAGATATAAGTAGATTCAAGTGTTAGATTAGATTAAAATCCATCTTCAATAAACTAGATACACGTATAATTATATTATAGAATTCTGCAGTTATACTAGATAAAATATATTTGTAAATATATTTACAAATATTTATATAATTATAGTTAGATATTAGTTTATCCATTTCACATTTCATATTATTGTATCATTAGCCTGAAGAAGATCAAAGAAATTGATCGAAAGCTCGCAGTTAATAAACTCAAAATGTCATCCTTAAATCCGTTAAACGACGTAAATAATATATTTGTTTTTTTTTGCCCAACTTTGAAATGCTTGTATACTCTACTTGAAACCTTTGTATTGAAAATACGATTATACGAAATGACTAATGAAGAAACTGGGAGGAAAGCATAGTTCTGGAAAGTTAGGAGCAACAAAAACTAGAAAGCTATAAATTAACATTTTCCAGTAATTCGGGTCAAGAAAATACTTGAAAGGTTTTAGAAGTCTATAGAATTCCCTTAGTAAAAGTAAAACTTTCTCTAAATTTACATTAGTTCAGTATTTATGTGTTTCATGATCAATCCATTGAGCTAAAATAAGGGGGATGTAAGCAATAATCATCTGTTATACGTGTACGGCTCATCCTTTCTATTTTGTTTTCTTCTACTTTGGTTATAAATATAAAAATAAAATACTTTTTCTCTTAAGAAAAACGTTAAAACCAGAATTACACAAGGAAAACTTCTGTAATTAGTTTGAATATACTTAAAAATGATGCTTTAATGCATAGCAATCATTCGATACACTGCATTAGTCTCAAACTTCCAAATCATTTCCTTTGCGCTATGGAACTTATCTTTTGTTTTAAAAAATTGCTCTGTTAAAATCAAACCAAAGGTCTACTTTACCACCAGTCACAGGAATAACAATAAGTGGTTTCAGACAAAATACAATTTGAATCATTTTATCTTCTCATACTGTTTTTGGATTTTTTTTCTTTTTAGATAATTAACTCTGAAGAAAAGCCCTTTTATTATTATAACATTTACTTTGAGAAGAAGACCAAAGTTTAGTGTTAAAGCCAGTATGGAATTACTATTTGCTTTTTTCTCAAAGGCGCACTGGCATTAGATTCGAGTAATAAATAGAAGAACAAACAAATAGATACGTTTGTTCCACTTGGAACTTATCCTGCTTTACATTCTCTAGTCCACAGTCTAATGTCCTCATCTCTTAATAGGAGTGAATTGTAGAAAGCTGAAGAGAAAGGAAAAAATTCCTACGAAAATAAATCGTTCGAAATTGGAGACGAAATGGCCAATTTAAGTCGGAAACTGCCAATCTAAAACTGGTTCCTTGTTCAAGGTCTAAAGTAAGATTAGAAAAAAGAATTTCTTAGTAGACATTCATTGTTTTTTTTGTATTTATATGACTGGTATAAACCATCAATTTGTATTTATATGACATAAGAATTAGACATTGACAATTCCTCAAAGTTGCATTTCGATTACTTTTTGATCATGCCAAATTTTTTATATAATTTTATTAGGTTTATCAATTGAACTATCGGAATTTACGGAAATAACACGAGTTTTGAGAAAATAATTCTTTCACATTTTATTATACCAGAACCAGAGTTTTAAAGAAGAAATGAGTAATAAATAGAACTGTCAAAAGTTTAGCCTTTATTTGCTTTTCAAAATATTTTTGGTGAAATACTATACTCTCCGAGGATTTGATATTTTGGGTTAAAAGAAGGAATACACCATTTATATGAATGTTATAAAATCTTTTTAGATTTAGTAGCTAAATTTAATACTTATACCTAATATGCATTTCTATTTAATTGAATCGAAAAGTACAAAGCTAAAACATTGGACCAAGTTCACGTTTACATAAAAACATTAGATATATTTTGTTAATTGAAAAGTTGAGCTTGAAACTGCTCATATTTGCAAAGTTTTGGCAATGAATTCTTGTGTGTTTTTTTCTCATGATCAGTCAATAAAATATAGGAGAAAGCCGTTTACTGACGTTTATACAATAGTTTTCTTTCAACGGAATCTGCTTATTCCCATAAGGCAAACAAAGCAGGAGTTAAAATAAATGGTTGCACTCGTTTACGTTTCTTTTTTCTCATTCCAGTTGAATAAGACGTGTTTTAAGAAGATTCGTCGAAAAAATAAAAGATGACTTCAGTTCAAATGTTAAAATTGGAATGGAGGTCATACATCTTATCTTTTTACAATCCCTTAGCTCAGAGGGAAGGTTAAAGAGAGAAAGGAAAAAAAGCAAATCCTAGATTGTAATAGTGGTGGTGCTATAGTTCTTTCCTGTCTAGTCTACTAGGGTAAATTCGTTTTTTGGAAACTTTTATAAACATTATTGTAGTTGATTCTAAGTACAATTTTTGAGCATAAAGAGACTGCATGCATGCATATATACCTACGCATGGACACGTATAAGCTAAACCTAAAGAGAAAAGTGAATTGAACAAAACTCGTATCTGGAGAAACGTTAAAGAAAAAATTGGAATGGGGCAGATAAGAAAGACAAAGATAGTCTCTTTAGTTTCTTAAAACCATGCCACTTTCTTTCCTAAAGCTCTTTCTATTCTACTAGGAGAAATCTGTAATCCATATCCCCAGACCAATGAAAATGTATACTATAACTATAACTATGCTCGTATGTGTTTCATCGGAATCAGGAACTTCTGAATTCATTATAACAATCTCTAGTTTAGTTTGTACTTTGTAGTTTACAGAGTGAACAGTGAGAAGGAGAACGAACTAACATTTAGTCACTGTCATCCAGGAGTGACTTCTGATGATAGGATTTAAATGAGCTCAGAAAGCTGACTCAATTTTACGCTGCTTTGTTCCTATAAACTTAAAGTTAAAGGGTATATCGAGACAAATGGCAATGAAAGGATCTACACTATTGAGGATTGTAACTTTCTCTTTCTCCATTTTTCTATTGTATTGTAATATGTCCATGTACTTAGTACTTTCCTTTTGTTTATTGTAAAGAGGGTTTGATACTTGATACATACTACTTCTCATGTTGAATGAATACTTTTTATTGTATTTTTTCTATTGTAAGATTGAATATGAATGTAAAAGTTGGTCATTTGGTTTATGGAATTTCAATTCGATTGTCATATACTGACATATTAGATTACAAAGAATAACAAAAAAAGGTACAACCAGATTATTTTATTCATGCTTCATGCATCAAGATTCTAGACGTCCATGAGTACAACTTCAACTACGTATGAGCTCAGTATTCAGAAAAGCAGTTCTCAGTTTTGTATTTGTTGTTTCTAGAAATACAAGCGTGAGGAGTTAGCAAAATATAATGTTGTATAAATATAATATAAAACAATACATTTTAGGCATTATTGCATATGAATAATGGTGACTTCTAAAGTTCTAAGAGGAGCTCATCTGGTGTTGTGTCCTGAATTTAAATCTTATAGTCTTAGAATACTTGTTGGCGGACATCCAAAAAATAGCAAAAAAAAAATACTTTTGGTAAAAAAGGAAAAGTGAAAGTATGGATGGACTATTGGGTTTGGATCTTCTATCTACTTCGTACATGACTAGCTAACCGTTTTCTTTCTCTTCAGACGGGACGGGACCTTGACGTCACTAAAACTAAAACTGACAAGGAAAATACTTTCAGCGTCCTGCTAAACACCAACTAAGACAATTACCTTGCTCAAAACTGATTAGATTTTATCTCCAATCACATCTATAACATCCCTTTCAATTCTAAAACAATGCATGTCTACGACTGTGTGGTCGCGGTGTGAGAGATTAGTTCAATCTAATCCATATAAATCAAAAGCCAAAACTTCATTTCTGACGGACTTTTACTTACCACCTTTTCATCGTAATCCAATTGTTCCAAATAAATTTTCACCATTCCGTTTTGCGATGTTTGAGACCATATAAAAAACTCATTGAAGTTGAACTAACCAACATTTACAATTGCGATAATTTTAGCTTTCAAGCTTTCAATGATGAAATTATTTGTACATGATCATATAGAAGCTTAAGAGGTGATTTAGGGTAAAAACTGGTTTATATTCAATTCACTCCCCACAAATACCACAGGACCTTGCCTTGCACTTCCAACTTGAAACCTTTGTTATTTTTTGTTAAAGATTTTTAAATATTAAACTATATTTCATTCCGCTTTAACTGTGTAAATTCACTTAGTTTCCTCAATTAACACGTACCGTTTCAGAGAGTGCTTTTCACGTTCAAGATTGAAATAAAATCTAAACTGACAGGCCTCTGAAAAAGTACTAAGGACTTACTTCTTCATCATGAAAAGCCAAGGAATATTATTCTTTAAAAATTCAAATTCTAAAGATTTCCGTTTGACACATTTTCAATTAACTTATAAGCTAAAAAGCTTTGGACGCTTGCAAAGTTCACTGAAAATACTATTAATACAGAGTTTTTAGAGAGAAAGAAGGACACAGTCTTGACTTTTGAGAGAATATTCTTCAATGGAACCGAAGAATGATATGAAGTTTACTCATCCGATTTGCTTTCTTCCCTCTAACATATCCAGCATCCAGCCAAACTCTTTTTTTTGCCACTACGAAACGAACTTTCTCTTTCCCTACTGTCACTGTAGTAAATTTATCTCTCACTCATGGTGAAAGCAAACCTAGAATTTAAAAACTCTTAGTCCTAGTTTTCCAGTTACATGGAAATATAATATAACATGAAGCGGCAACACCTACTTTTGACAGAATTCGCAGTAGCTCAATCAGATTAACCTAAGAATTAAGGGGGTCGCTCTAATCCATGATGTGCATTCTTATTCAGATTGTTATGAAAAATATATTTTAAATCTTTAAATTTTGTCTTCCGTGGTAAATTGATGGAAGGATTATTTTGAATTGCAAGTCATTGTTTGCCTATTATGCGAAAAAGATTTGATGCTAAAACACGATGACCTTCTCGAGGTAAATAGATAATTTAAGGTAATTTTTTAATAAATACAAATCGATATAAAAATGCAGTTAACAATAGTTATATTATTTTAGTTATTGTAAATATATTTGACCGCAGATTAAATAAAATACGAATAAGAAAATGGCACAACTTTTTTTTGTTCACACTACTTTACATGCATTACAGAACTTAGACTACTTAATGAAGTATTAATGGTAAAAAGGAATAGTACAACAATAAGAACTTTACTAATTTGATGTAACCAATAAAGCTTAGATACATGTTTCTTTGCTAATTCTAACTTCTCGTCTGTTTGTTTAAAGATATGTTGACGGATTCCTTTGCAGTAATGTTCTAAATAGTTAGCCCAATTAATTTCTCGAACATCAAAGTTAAAAGTATCTTTATCAATTGGAGACAAAGACTTAAACAAGTTCTGTGTATTTGGAGTTGGAAAATAAAATTCGTGAGTTATAAACACTTCCAGAGTATTCATTACATCGTTAATTTTATTGTAAACTCGAAGCATTTTCGGTTTTCGATTAGTAACTGCAGCAAATGTATCATATATAACTCCGGGTAAAAAATGAAGTAAGAAATATGTAACACTGAACCAAATTCGACTAGAATGAACTTTAACTTCTGGATACCATACTACATCATCTATTGGATCTTTCTGCAACAGCTTATTCCACTGTGAACTTATAGTTCCCCATTGAATTGGATTGAGATCTCCGGAACAGCAATTGTAAACTTTGATATCAGTCGACATAGAAGTTGCAGTACGCCAGGCAGCGGCAATGATGCAATTCGCAGTTGTATCTACGGGGATCCAGTCAGCGATCAAATTGCCGTGACAAAATGCGGTTCTAAGAACACCTTTCCCAACAGCTATTCCCATACCAGTCGGCCCATTGTAGTTGTCTATCCATCCAGGCGTTGGTTCTTTCAAGCTCGAGGTTACAATTGAAGGACGAACAATACAAAGTGGGAAATTATTATTTTCCCCTAAAATTAAATTCTCTGCTAGTGCTTTAGTGTAAGCATACGTATTTGGCTTCTGCCCAATTATTTCAGGAGTTATCTTGTTTGCTGTTTCTGAATCCATACCATCTACTTTTTGAATAATCTCGTATGGATCTTCGGAAAGTAAATGGATGACTTCGCGAGATTCGGGGTTTTCACAGTTAACATAAGCCGTTGAAATATGAACTAATGACACTAGTTTAGTAATTTTGCTACAAAGTTTGAGAATTCTTTCAGTACCGCATACATTGATGTTGATGGCGGATTTGATTGGTTCATTAAATCTAACTGTGGCTGCTGAATGGATCACTACTGAGACTTCATTGGATATTAGTTTTTGGTCACTCTGAGAAATTCCAAGCTCAGGTTCTGAAACATCGCCCGCAATAGGAACAATTTTCTTAAGTGCTTCTGGAAATTCAGCTTTAAGTTTGGTAAATATTGAGTTGTTCAATAATTCTTCTGTTCTTACTTTGATATCTGCAGACTTTTTATTTGGACGAATTAAAATATATATTTTGGATATTCCAGGACAACTTCTTAAAAGCTTTTCTACAGTAGCCTTTCCTACAAATCCAGTTGCACCTGTAATAAATACAGAACGGTTCTCGAAAAATTCAGCTATCTCCGACATTGTTATAAACTATTCTATTCTAATTATAATTAACTTCAGGGGATTAAAGTTTAAAACAGTCTAATAATGACACAATGTCAAACACAATTCTATTTTACCCAAACTATTCAACTAAGAAGAATATGAAGAGTCATATTCCTTTTATTAACAAACGGAACAAAAATTAACCTTCATTTATCAGATATTTCACGTGAACTCTGATTTCAGGTTACATCCATATCCATCTAAGTGAATTAGTTTGTAGTTTTTTTCACAAGGTTAGGATAATTTTTGTAGCCGGCTTAATTACAATTATTTTTACATATTGATTTGTGTAGATATATAGGTATAACGCCAAATTTTAACTCATACTTACTTACTCTTTAGGAAATATGTGGAATGCAGGAAGAATATTGACAGTGAATTTTAAGGCAGTGTAAATATTATTGTCTTAATAGAGGCCAATTCAAGGGAAACCAGAAGAAGTAAAGTTGTTCTACAACTTATTGCAACCAAAATGCAGACAATTATTATGTAATAATATTCATTACATGTGTTATAAATGGAGGTGAAGGTTAACCCAAAATGGAAAAATGCATAAAAGGGGCATTCGACTTGACGTAAAGGTATATCCGGTATCAAATTGTTGTAAAATTGTCTTAGATGGTATTGCTGGAAAAAATTGTTTCTTTGTTACCTTATGTGTGGTAAATTATAGCAATTACTTCCACTTTTTAGCTAAGAAGCAAAACAGCAAAAGCTATCGTGCCATTAAACACACCAAATTAAGCAAGCATAGCTCGTTAGATTTAATTTAGTTTAAACATATTTACATCTCGAGACCTTACAAACACAACACAAGCCCATTAGCCGAGTATAATAGCTGTGCATAAATAAGTACTCGTGTTTTATCACCTTCTTCACAATCCAGTACATAAATGACTTTCAATTCAGCACACAAGAGTTGAAGTTTATTTCCTTCAAACCAAATTAATAAATACCTCAAGGTTTGCTACTTCTCATCTTTCTTTATGCAATTTGAGAATTTGACGTTGCGTTAAATTAAATCCAAACTGAATGTTATCAATTTTCAGTTTTTAAAAAACGCCAACCATTAATGCTATTATTATGAGCATATTTCAATTCGAAATCGGCAGCGATTTTCTTTTGTGACTATGCATAAAACGAATATAGATGAAATATTTTGCAAAACTTTATTTATTATTCTAAGTTATAATAGTATACTGTTAATTCGTTTCATTAATTTCTTCACGAAGGGGTTATTTTTTTCTTTAATTATATTCACTTTCACTTAAAGAGTCTGTCGAATCCATCATTTTCTGTATTTCAAGCTTAGACCTCACCAGTTCCATTTCTAAAGATTGCTTCCACTGCTGAAGAATTTGATCATTGCTCGTACTTTCCAGGTTCAATGTGCTATGTGTCTCTGAAATATAATAAAACATTGTTTAAATTCAGAAACACCAATTTAGCAATACTTATTTAAAACTTACTTGACTTTGCTGCACGCTTTCGAACTCTTCGTTTTCGTGGAGATTCATGTTGTATAACCTCTTCCTTTTCGGAAGTATTGGAATCGCTTATGTCAAATTCGTTGTACAAGTTTGTAGAAGAATTAGAGCACGATACTTCGCCTTCTCCAACTTTGCTTGTTTGGGTTGAATATTTAGTAACAATAGGCTGTGAAGTGATTTGACGTAATTGTTGAGAATGAGAACCACTTTCTTTTGTGTCAGGTTCAACGGAATGATTGGCTAAATATAAACTATATTGGCTCACAATTGGGGGTGAATTTGTTGAGCGGATTAAAACAGGGGATGCTGGAGTTGAGTCCGAAGTTTCATTTGCATATGGAAGATGTAAGTTTATTGGAACATATTGTTCTTTGTTGCAATCTCCTGTACCAAGAAGGGGTCGACGCTTCTTTTCCATTCGTTGTCGTTTTTCTTCTTCAGCTTCTTTCTTCCGAATAGCATCCTGCTTAAGAATCTCCTCTTGCCATTTCAAGGCTTCTTCTTCCTACACAATTAGTAAATCATAATCATATTTGATAACCGTTAAGTTTCCCATTTAAAAATTAAAGAAGTACCTTTTTCTTTTGTCGTAGTTTTTCTTCTTTATATTCACGTTCCATTCTTTCTTGATCTTCCTTTATTCTTAATTCATGCATTTCTTCTTCCAATTGCTCTGCACGCTTTCTCTCAACTTCCCGTCGTTTTCTATCTTCAATTTGTAATTGTAACTCCCTATCGTATGTTCGCTTTTTAACAATAGTACCTGGTCTTTGATCTGCTGTCTAAAAACAAAAATGTTTTTTTTTTAAAAAATGATTTCATGAAAAATCAGGATTTTAATTCAGATGTGGATACCTGAGAGACATGTTGTTTCCATATACTTTCATTTGAAGGAATTTCTTTGGGTGAAACGGAAAGAATTAATGATTCCATTGTTGGTTTAATAACTTCAGAACGACTTGGTGATAATTGGAGAGTTGGAGACGATTGAGGAAATCCTAAGAATAATGTCTAATTTTAACTTATGAATAAATTCTTTAGTAATTTAAAAAAATACGTTGGATCAAAAGAAGTGAGTTTTCCGGAACCGGTACTGGAATCGATTGAGTTCTCGGTACATCCTGAAGCTGAGATGTGGAAATTAACTGCATCTGGCCGTTTGACGGAGAAATCGATATTCCGTTTTGGTTCTGGGATTGAATTTCATAATGAGTAAAAGTTGATTGTGGGCTACCTCTTTCATCTGGTGAGGGAGAAGGATGTAGGGGATCTGCTGGAAGAATAGGTTTGAACCAGGAAGGTAAATATGGAGCTCCGGTCTGACGGCCACGTGGAACAATTTGTTTATCTTCGTTTTCACTGTCATAAGTTGGAATTGGTCCTGTGTGTTTAGGCTTTGGTCCTGGAAGATGAACTTTTCTTTCTTTTGCTTTCTCCTGTTGCTTTAGCATGTTTTGCTCTGCAATCTGCAAGTCTAATTCCGCTTTGTAATGTTCTTGAGCTGCTCGTCGAGCTAAATGGGCCTTCCGTTCATTGGACTCAACTGGTGTGGGTTGAGACTGCATTTGTAGAGCCATCATGTTATTGGATCTTTCACGCTGCAATTTGCCATCGATATGAGGAAAGTTCTTATTTGAGGACGATTGCTCTTGAATTATTGAGTCATATAGCTTAATACTTGGCTTTCCATAAAATCCGGTTCTAAAAAAACAAATCGTATTCAATTTATTTTGTTATTGTATTAATTATTATGATCATAAATTAACATTACCTATAATCATTCCTTTGCCCAGGAAGAATCGAAATTTCCTCGTGCCTGGTATAGCTGTCGGCTAAGTATTTCTTCATTTGGTCTCTATTTCCTACCGCCATTTTGGGCTTTCTTCCAGTTGCATTCTCTTCTCTTCGACTCCTGCAATTTCTTTGATGCTCGGTCGGTGTTGCTTCACGGGCAACTTCAGGAAATGCAGAGGCTCGGTATCTGATCGGAATAAGCTGTGGGGGTGATGGGTACTGCATTGCTATAATCAAATGTAAATCAAAGCTAGCAAATTACTGGAACAATACTGACAATGCACAAATTGAAATGATATGTAATTAAAGCTAGTTGTTATATTAATTAGTTGTAAAATTATATTTCATTGAGGATAGATTGAAGTTGTTAGGGAAACCATTGAAGAAATATATTTTAGATTCAATATTCATTTAAAACATCCCGTTTTATCAAATTCATATGACCTCCGCCAGAACATACATCGTCAACGTCAAATGAATTGAAAAGACATTGCCATCATGCCGAAGCCTGAACCAAGTTTTATTTGTGGATTTAAGCAATTGGGGTTGGCTGGAGAATCGAATCCAGAACGTGTCAACCCTATTAACCCATCTGAACCAGATCCTCGTCCGCCTTTTCCATGTGTTACAAATCCTTGTTACTCTTGCTCATCTCCGTTTCCAGACACTGAACGGAAGAACTATGGATTAAAACTCAAACAATTGGATGATTGTTATGCATGTCGTGTTAATGATGCCACAAAACGAAGGCGAGAGCGTTTCTATGAAAGTTGGCAACTTCATTTGGATAAAATGAAGCCTTACCCTGGATATGACTATATTACATGCTCAAAGTATGTGGACCTCGGCGAAAACAAAGATTTTGAGAAATATTCATACTACAAGCCTAATCTTATTGGTAACTTTGGTTTCTGTTCAAATTTTAGTCCATACTTTTCATTCATTACTTTCCATTATAATTATTAGGAGAACGCGAGAAATCTCGGATTAATTTTTTCCGGCCCAAGATGCTCGCCGAAGCTCTTCAAGAACGAGAAGCAATAAGAGATGAATGTCCACCCATAACTCAATGTCCAGAGATGTGTCCTGGTTACGCAGAACAGCTCGAGGGAACCCAGGATTTACGAAAATCCATGGTACCAATTATTCCATCGTTAGTAGCTTTTTCATATTACTATTTTATTATCATTTTCACATTTTAGGAAAATCAATATCGCTTGTATAATGAGGATCCAATTACTATTTGGCAGGAGAAGCGTCTTAAGGCATTGGGCTTTGTTGAAGGCTCCACTCTTATGAAAACCCGATACCACCCATTCAAACGAGATGCTAGTTTTACTACACCAATTGATCAGTTTTCAGAAGGAAGCGATGCACCGTACAAGGAATTTCGGGATTTGAAAATGACATATTAACCAGTAATACAATGTAAAACCTATCCATACATGTAAAAGGGCCCGACCCATGGCTGATTAACACAACTTTGCTCTTTAAAACTTTTCAAAAAATATGCAAAGGGTACTATCCTTTTGGTACACAAAAAATTAACATGTAAAATCCCATAAGGAAAGGTTACTTTTTTTACTCGTTCAAAATTTTTTCAGGGGTAGGTTTCAGGCTAACTACCCTTACCCCTGGACCGATTTTGTCCATTCACGAACTCGACCTTTGGTTTGACCCCAAACGCATGCATACCAAATTTCAAGTCAATCGGTCCACGTGTTCGAAAGTTGTCGTGTTTATACATATGTACATACACGGCCGTCATCATCACAATAGCCCATGACCCGTTGTCAAGCCAACATGGGTCGGGCAAAAAATACTAATGCTGGGTGCTTCAAAGTGCAACCCCGATGTACAACTAAAGTCAAAATGTTAACTATGTAATAGGACAAAGAATTTGATAAAAATCAATTTGATATGTGATTTATTTTAAAATGTCGCAAAATACCTACTGTGACAATGTATTTATAATTAATTTATTTACCACAACATCATTTGAGCCATGCTTGTATCTGTTTCTCGTTGTAATGCTTTTTCTTCTTCAGTACCACCTCCACGACCTTCTTCTGTGGTTTCTCCTTTCTCATCTGCAGGTTTGGACTTAGGAAACAATCGATCATACACACTAATAACTTTCTCACAGTCAATTTCATAGGACTTTCCAGCTGGTTTAAAATTTTCCATGAAAGATTGGGTCATGACACGATCTTTGTACAAGTTACAAGATTTAATAAATTTTTTGAAGTCCTTTTCATTCATTGTTTTTGGTTCCTTCCTAAGCTCATCAATTAGCATCCTATTTGTTAAAACATGACGGAGTTTCATTTTTCGTCGTAAAGAAATATACAAGTAACTGTTTAAATTAACTTACTCCAAGGGTGTTTCAAAATTTTCAAACACAACCTTTGCTCGTTTGATTACAAGTTCTTGTGGGTCTGGCCTCTTAAACTTCCGCATTCCAAAAGAATCTCCATGAATAACTTTAATATCGGGTTTATTTTTAGCCAAATTATTCAAAGGCTAGAAAATGAGTATTTTTGCAGGTTATAAAATTTTGTGTGTTATTTTTGAAAACAAAAGTATACCTTTGTAAACTGACTGTGAATTGATGTTATAAAGCAAAGATCCAATGTTTTAAGTGGAACTTCAGATTTCCAATTTGTTAAAGGTTGTAACATATTAGCAAGAGAAGCTTGGGTTAAACAGCCTTTTTGCCATCCGGTAGATCCAACTTGTGGTCCAGCGATAAATGTATCCATTGTTGGACTTTTTGACAAGCCTTTTCCTAATGCTCCACAAACCCGACCAGTCATTCTGACAAAAGCACAGAACGTGAATAGGTCCGATTATTATTGGGTACAATTACAACTTACAAGTTATTTGAAATATTGACATAGTCCATATTTTTATTGTGACTCAAAACTCTTGCAATTCCTCTTACAGGGTCATCTTTCATTGAATTTCCTTCAAGGTTCAAATGATGCAAAGTGGGATGCTCAACAATTGATTTTAAAAACTTGTTTGTAACTGCAAATCAAAGTCAGAGATAATATTCTAGTAAAAAATAACTTTAACTAAATAAATACCTTTTTCTCCCCGTATACGATTATAAGATAAATCCAATTTGAGAAGGGAAGTATTAGCAAATAATCCTTTAGAAATATTTGCTAATCCATGATCCTCAATTAAATTATGATGCAAAAACAATTCAAGAATGGATGTACTCTCTTTCAAAACAATTGCCATATACTCCATATCCTTGTTCTTCAAATCATTCTAGTTTTGTAAGATTCAAAATATATTTATATTAACAAAATACACGACCAAAAATTCCAAAAGTTCTGAACTTACACCAGAAACATCAAATGATTCAATTATAATATTGAGAGTGAGAGCTTCACAAATCTTATTCATACTCGGTTTGATCCTGAAATTAGAAATTTAAGAATACAGAACAAGGCAATAGCTAATTTTAATTTTTTAATAACTAACTCTGATCGTGCCAAGTTCAAGTGTGTAATTGTGTGATTATTTTCTATCATTTCAGCAATTGCATCCCCACCTTCTCGTCCACAAGCATTTCCACGTAAGCTTAATCGGAGTACATGTGTATTGTTACAAAGCATTTTGCAAACAGCAACAATTTCTTTACTTGTCATTCCTTGCCACTAGTACAGCACAATTAAAATCAAACTAGTTCAATTACAATTACTTATATTGAATAGAGTAAGAGTTACCGATAAATCCATATCTTCTTGATCAATGCACTCCATAAACTTTCGAGAAGGCCTAACCCCTAATTCGTCACATAATTTCTTGTAGTCATGTTTTTCTAAACGGACTCCCTTGTACTCTTTTTCAATTGCCTTTTCTGAAACACAAACCACATTAAATTACATATAAGAAAACTACTTTTACATCTTAAATTACCTTTGAGGATTAACGCATCACTCAATCCGGGATCATCAATTCGAAGAAATGAGTGTTTTTCTATGAGATAGCGTCTCTGTTCCCTGTCTTCAGAAATTTCTGATGCATCGTCTTGATATTTAAATTTGTCTTTTAAATCCTCTTCACTTGTTTCTGATGAACTGTAGTCCGATTCCCAGGATCCTTCTTCTTCATCTTCACTTCCTTCTTCAGAACCTTGTTCGTCGGGTCCTGGAGTTTCTACACCAGCCCACTGGGAAGCAGTCCCATCTTCTACCAATGCATTAAGCTCATCCCCAAAATCTATAATTTTTTTTATAAACTTGTCTTTGAAGAAAGCAAAAACAGTCTATAATTTATTGGAACCAATTTTACCAGCAATGTCATCAATATCCTGATCAAATCCTGCCACTGGAGGTTTCTTTTGCTTGATTTTACTTTGTAGTTTAGACAATAAAGCTTGTTCAGATGGTTTTACACTGGTCTTAGAATTCGCAACTACCTGAGAAGGTGCCTAAATTACAAAAAAACGAAATGTGAGTATGGCCCACGATTTTGAATTATTAACCGACTACTTATTATAAGGATTATTCATTGCGTACCCGTGAAGCCATCCTCGGAAATCAGTGCGGGTGGGAGCAAGTATAAATTCCAAGCTTTTCAAAGTTCCAAACTAACAAATTGTACAAAAGTTTACATTTAAAACAATTATTATTGATAACGAAAACAGAAAAATCGTCATAGAAACAACATCCCGCTTATGCATTAGGGCAGCGGATTCCATGAGCAGATCCAAGTTTTCTTGGGCTAGTTATATTAGGGATGAACCTGAACGCTCTTATGGACAAGTTATTTGAATTATCAACTGGTTTCGATTGGAAATAGACCTATAGAGTAACAGCTTTAAAATGCAATCTATGTATTCAAATTCAATGAAAAACTTTATTGCTCGCCTTTAAGCATCAAACAGTGAACTAATTAAATAAATATACGAAACGTAACGGCTTTCGCTTTCTCTGCAAAAATCATATCCATTTCCAATATCGTAATTTTAATTCTGAATACGTCCAGTGACCCACAGATTTGTTTCATCTTTTAGTGTTCATTCAATGTTTAGATAGATTTAGAAGAAGCATTTATTTTTAGCTTTTCTTTTCACCTAATATTTATTTTTTCTCTCAACGTCAGCATTTCTGACTGAACTTTTATTTTTTTTTTTACTCAAAGAAATAGTAATTGTATTTAGAGCAGTAGTCTAACACCATTTTTCTTAGTCCATTACTGTTTTTTAACATCTGTTTTTGTATATTTCTAACAATTTTTGTATGTCTTGTCTTGTCTTGTCTTTTTAAATTAGTCCTTCATGTATTTCAGCATTACATCATTTTATGCTTTCCATTTCGTAATCTAATGTTTAATGCATATATTTCTTTTAGTGTAAACGTCTTTTATGGAATTTTGTTTAAAAGCTTTTTTCAAAGGTGTGGTATTAATCTGTTAATGTATAATGTTTAGTGACGTTTTAGTAGCCTGATAGAGAGAAGTGAAGTGTTGCTTTCCGGCCTGCTTGTGCTTCCTATCAAATCAATCAATACATTTTAGATTTTAGTATTCAAGTAAAAATGACAGATCTAATTAGCACAATGTCCAATGAACCTATAGTTAATGTTGGGATTGGGAGTGCAAAATGTACAACAATTTCAACAATTGCAGTGAGATCTTTAGGAACTCAAGTTGTGATTGCATTACTTCAGGTAAATATTTCAAGCAGACTCTTTGCTTTCTGTTTCTTTATGACAATAGTCACTGCATATTGAACATTTTGTTTCATCGTAGACCCCGACTGGATTTTCTCTCAAAATCTTGGAAATGACTCCAAAACTTTCCTTTCTTCCCCGAACTGCTCAAGATGCCACGGAAGCACTTACAAAGCACCAAGAAGTTTTACAAAAACTAAGAGTATGCACTATTTAAAACGGTCTATAAATGAAATTACGATGAAGCACATTTTCAAATGAATTTTAAGGCAAAGACAACTCCAGTAGAAGAACTTCTTCGACAGGTTGATGGTAATGTTACTGCTTCAAATGCGGAAACATATGCGGCAATGACAGACAGTCTAAGTGTTGCTTGGAAGGACTTAAATAAAAGCCTGGAATCAAAGGAAGGATTTTTACAGAGTGCGAAGAGATTTCATGGGTAATGTATATAAAATTTGCATCCATTCTACCATGAGCTATGCCTGAATAAATATTTGTATTGTTTTTGAATTCTAGTTATCGTTCAACCTGTCTTAATTACTTTAGTAGTCTTTACCTAGACAAAAAGGAGGTACTCATTACTTACAGATATGCAGTAGAAGAAGGAAGACGTTTGTTAACAAAACTGAGCACTCTTGTTAATGATGAAGCAGAGTCCGCAAGTTATTGTAAGATTTTGTATAAAAATTGAAAGAAAGCAAATTGCAAGCTTAATTCTTTCCAGCCATAAACATGGTGGATGGTTGGATGGACGAGTTGCAACAAAATTTATTGCTTTGGAAATGTAGTATAAAACAGTTGAAAAACCAAACATTTGAAGCACAACTTCTAGAAATCTTCGCGAAAGAAATCGAGAATATTGAAAAAAAGATAAAGTCCGAAGAAGGCACTTTAAACGTAAGGTCTTAAATCGAGTAATTTTATTATTTTGCAAAACCTACTTAATTGAGTGAAACCTTTCTCTTGAACCAGGAACATAGAAAAGATTTGCTTCATATATCAAGTAAGATTGACTCAAGTGCTTTACCAAGCAATAAATCGACTCAACTCCAACGAAAAATTTACAACCTTCTTGAACAAATCACAATTAATATGGAAATGGAAGAAGAGTATCAAGAGTTTATAAAGTCGTGTAATGATTTAGATGACCCACAAGCCAAAATGTCATTTAATGAAAAATTGAACCTTCTTAAAAAGTATGATGGGCTGAAAGAGAAAATTGAAATGTGTAAGAAATGGGAACAGATTCTTGTTAACGTGAACTTTAGCAAAGAGGAAATCGAAAGAGCAATCCCAAGGGTAGAGTAGAAGATTTCATGATGCAAGTAAAATTAATTAAACTCAACAACTATTTTGAATTTTAAAATAGGAAAAGGATTTTGATATGAAATTAATGGAAACTGAGGAAGCTAAAGAGAAATTGAAGAAAAACATTTTTCATGAGTTGGACCAGGAAGTTCAGGTCAGCGAGCAAGAATGGAATATGGTAATGTCTTCGGAG
>JAQGCY010000265.1:0-20957 GCA_034700645.1 Xenylla mediterranea | reverse complement strand
TGAAGAAGCATGTGAGTTAACTTAGGATTAAATTTTCTGGATACTTGAAATTTATAATGTGAAAAGTTGAAGTGGCGTTAAAACATGTAATTGTCAGATTAGGCTTGCTTCATCGTCCAATATGAAAAATGGCAATAAGTATTCATTATTTCACGAACGAGAAGAATTGCTTACATATTGTGCAAATTTTTTTTCATTTTCTCCGACGTAATGAAAGTGAATTTGAGTCTTGAGATCTGAATGATTCCTTGGATTACGAATCAAAGAGTTCATAACCATATAAATCTTTGATTGTTGAATGAATGAAGGAATGATTTTTTAACTGTTTTTCTATTATGCCTTGTGTGTGATGTGATGAAAATATTATTTGAGTGTTTGGAATATGATTTTGTGTAATCGAATTCATTGTTTTGATTTGAAATGTTGGAGATTATAGTATTACATAATAGTTCGAGTTTTAATACATGAAAAGATGTTGATGGGTTTATTTTTGTGTTTTATTGAATCATCAAGAGATTTTCTTGTTATGTTAAGTTAAGATCGTCTTGTCACATCCTAATTTGGGTGAAGGTTTGCTTGTTGAATTGTATTTATATTGAATGAGCGTAGGACATGGATGATCAGGACTTATAATAACTGAACAATAATTCATAATTAAATATTTCCACTTTAAAGGATAGGACTTTAATGAAATTATTATTATAAGTAATTATCAAGGTTAAGCCATAGGGTACATCGGAAAAGGAAGAAGGAATTTGTTGAGATGCTTAAAATATTTTTTCCCAATCTGATCTGCGAGAATGATGCGTATAAAATACATGCAGTAGAACAACAGGAGTCGTGTTTAAAAAAAACAAGTACATCCTTACGGGCAACGCGTCTTAATTATCAACATGAATGCATAAATCAATCAATGAATTGGTTGAGAAAACTCACTAAACAACATTCAACACCCTCCCCTTACACAATTAAGACATTTGCATACATTCAGAGATAATTCTATTCTACATCTACTCAAAAATGCCGAAAGTCAATTATTGATTTCATGCTAAAAATAAAAATTACATATTATCTATCTGCTAAACTTATCTTCTTTTCGCTTCTATTTGTGATTTGTGCTGTTAGGACTAGCAATTTAATTCTATTGCATTTTGCATTGCATATACAAAAATTAGAAACTTTCTTTATAGTAATTACAACAAAGAAACTTCCTACAAATAAACAAAACAAATCACACAATGTGGTAATTATTTAAATGAAACACTTTAATCTGCATATAAGTACAAATAAATACATATGTTTGTTACACTTAGACACGCTCGCATTTTCATAATCTATTGCATTTTTACTTAGCAAACTAATTTAAATTTAACTCAATTCGATGCATTGATATTCGCAAAAATATTTTGGGTTCGGCCTTCATTATGTTTGAAGTAAATTTTCCAGTAAATTCATTCATTCCTAAAATATATTGCGGAAATCAGTTTTATAAATTGATCAGAAATATTCATTTTACAATGGGAAGTAATCGAATATTTTATGTTCAAGTTCAATATGGCAATTCATTTTCTAGTAACATTTATTTGCATGTTTAAAAAATTAATTAATTATTTGAAAAACAATGTCCTACCATAAATAATGTACATAGTTTGTAATTTGCATTTTGCCATATATAACATAATTTTTTAAGAATACATAACTTTGCCAGTAAAAAGTTGCCCATTTTATATATTTATTAAGTTATTTATTAAACTTTTGTGTACAAGATGCAGAATACCTTGAGCTATGACATATTCATTTTGATAATTTTCATTGGCATGGGTCGCTGCTTTTGTTTGCAATTACCTAGATGTCAAACATAATTTTCAATTTTCCAAAATCAAGGAAACATAAGTGCAATATTTTGGTTGTTTAATGTATTTATGCATGCAAGGAAATTTGTGCCATTAAACTTGTCCCAGTTTAAGAAATGTTTGAGGTTTTTTTGTATTTTAGGAATCTAGGTAATAATAGAAAATTTTCTTAATCCACATAAAGGAAAACAAGAAAAAATCCAACCAAACGAATCCTAAGTCATTTCTAAAATCCTAAGGAGCCTAGCATCTGAGTCAAAGACTTTTAACATCACTTTCAATGTATCTATGCGAAAGTTTGACTGGATTCCAATTTAAAAAATATCAATGCGTAGTTTATACGATTGCAACTAAATTTTTTTCTACTATTTTTACTTAAGAAATTTAGGCAATATATAAATTCTTCGAACATTTTTCTTCAATTCTTCAGATATTTGATCCGGCGATATGATGCTAGGATACAAACCCTTAAACTCCATGGAGAAGTCATCTTTAATTTTATTTTTACTCCTGCTTATGGTATGTTTTCATGAGCTCATACTCATAGCACTTGAAAAGGTTCTATTTGATTTACTTAAAATTTCTTAAAATTGAAAGGTCAATTTAGGATCCACCAGTCAAAGAATCTTTCGAAGTCGATTTCGTCGTTTAAATCCAACAGTTACAGAATCCTTAAACCTTCCTCAAGTAGAACAACTTAATACTCAATGCAATAAGGCTGAACTCAGCGTCTTTGTAACATTTAGTCAACCATTCAATGGTTTAATTTATAGCAGAGGAAACTTTTCAAGTCCAAGATGCCAGTAAGCAAAAATAATAATATATTGTATATTGATAATTGATGCAATTATGAACTAAGTTAATAATCATTCATTTTATCCTACAGTTTTGTTCGTGGTGGATCAAATTCCAGAGAGCTTTCATTTACAATTCGGAATGGGGAATGTGGGACCAAAGATTCTCCATTTACAAGTACTCTTAGCAATATTTTGATTTTCCAAATGGATGATACTATACAAGAAGCTTGGGATATTGCTCGAAAAATTTCATGTGTTTATTCAACTGATAATGCATTAGCTAATAGCATTACAAAACATGGAAAAATGGTAATATTTAAGCCATTAAGTGTTGCTATGCTGGACGTACAACATCGACCCATAACAATGACACAAGGACTTGATTGTTGGATGGATATTCAAAGAGGAGTTTTTCCAAATGTAATTTAGCTAATTTTAATTAATCCTCGCTTATATTAATGTAAACGCTTTAATTTTAGACGGAACCAATAGGCGGACAAATTGCAATTGGTGAAGAGCTAAGTATTCTTATTTTTCTGAAGGATGAAGAAAGAAAATATGATGTGAGCGTAAAAGATTGTTGGGCATATGACTCTAGTAGTTTTGATGATAAGTCCACAAGAAAGGTTCAACTTACAGATAATAATGGTTGCACAAGAAAACCTAAACTTATTGGGATGTGGCGTAAAACTTCTGATACTGGAGACACTGGAGCAACGCTCATTGCATATACAAATTTAACTGCATTTAAGTTTCCAGATTCTGATAATGTACATTTGGCTTGTAATATTGAATTGTGTCGAGGAGATTGTGAAGAAGAAACTTGCTCGTCGAATTCTGGAGCTCTGTATCCATCTAGTTCATCTAGACCAACACAAAGAACTACAATTGCTACATACGTTCGTCAAACCGGAAGACCAAATATCCCAACATCAATTCCAACTCAATCGAGACCTTTAACAAGTTCAAGACCACCAGTTTGCTATCCTGGTAGTTATGATCCACGCTGTCCAAACGCTGCTTCCCCAACACAAGCGTTAGTTACGGACTCCCCAATATTTTGCTATGCTGGAAGTAACAATCCGGAATGTTTAAATATTTCTGAAACAACTGAAATTTCACAATACAGTTCGACAACAAGGAGGTCATTCAGCCGAGTTACCGAAGAGGAAACAGATATTCAACCTGGTGGTTATACGGAACCAGCCAGAATACCTACTCGACGCCCAGCAACAACCTTCCCAACAACAACGAAAGTTTCATGTTATCCTGGACAAATAGATCCACGATGTCCCAAGTCATGTTTTACAGGAAGTACAGATCCACGCTGTCGAGTAGAGAAGCCTTATGAACCAACTACTGCAGCGGCGTTTCCAACAACAAGACCACCGTACTCTTATCAAACAAGTACAACAACAACGAGAGCACCTTACACGTATTACTCTAGCACAACTACATTTGCTCCCTTCACCACAAAGAAAGTTGTCTGCTATCCGGGTCAGGTAAATTATTGATCCAAAGCCTTTAATGAATTCAAAATCTAAAAATTAAATACCTTCTAATTTTTAGATTGACCCAAGATGTCCTCAACCAACCAGGAAACCCGCTTATGAACAGGAATCTGATACCAATGAAAGTGGTTATTCAGAACCAGTAAGAACAACTACTCGGAGACCATATACCTTTCCAACTACAACAACTAGAACAACTTCTACCACAAGAGAAGTTGTATGTTATCCTGGACAAATTGATCCCAGGTTTGAAAATTTTTCATATCTTTCGAACATCAAGCGACGGAGTATTTTTTTAAATTTTGAATTGTTCTACAGGTGTGCGCCAGTTTGTTATCTTGGAAGCACAGACCGCCGCTGTCCCCAAACGACTCGGAAACCAGTTTATGAGGAGGAAGAAGAAGTCCAACAAGGTAATACTGAACCAGTCAGAACTACTACCCGCAGACCATATACTTTTCAGACTACAACAATTAGACCAGTTCCGACTACAAGAAAAGTAGTGTGCTATCCTGGACAAATTGATCCCAGGTTTGAAATTTTTTAATATATCAAGAAAAACAAGCAACGGCGTAGTTTCTAAATTTTATGTTTTACAGGTGTGAGCCAGTTTGTTCTCCAGGAAGCACCGATCGCCGCTGTCCCCAACAAACGACGCGGAAACCTGTTTACGAGGAGGAACAGGATGTTGAGCCCGGATATCCTGAACCTAGCACAACCACAAGGAGAACATTTACTGTTCAAACTTATCCTACAACTACCCGTAGACCATATACCTTTCAGACAACAACAATCAGACCAGTTCCAACTACAAGGAAAGTAGTGTGCTATCCAGGACAAATTGATCCCAGGTACTAAGAGATTGAAGTACATATATTAGCAAGCCGTAGAGCAAGAATTCATATTTATTTCAATTTGACCTTTAGATGTGAACCAGAATGTTATCCTGGAAGTACCGATCGCCGCTGTCCCCAACAAACGACGCGGAAACCAGTTTATGAGGAAGAGGAAGAAATACAACAAGCTAATACTGAGCCAGTCAGAACTACTACCCGCAGACCATATACCTTTCAGACTACAACAATTCGACCATCTCCCACTACAAAGAAAGTAGTTTGTTATCCAGGACAGATTGATCCCAGGTACAAACTGAATATAGGATACAAAAACTTTTACTTTTCCAGGAAATGTTCTTTTTATTTATTCAAATTCTATCTTTAGATGTGAGCCAGTTTGTGGTCCTGGAAGCACAGACCGACGATGTTCCCAAACTACTCCTAAACCAGCATACGTAGAGGAAACAACCAGACATTTTCCATATTCCACGACTACTCAGCAGCCGTATACAAGGCGTACCACAACGCCACAACCTTTCACTTATCCGACCACTACAATTCGTACTTACCCAACTACAACAAGAGTCGTTTGTTACCCTGGGCAGGTATGATGAATGAATTTGCTCAATATTTGTGAGGAGGAATGTTTGTTTATTTCAACAACATGTTTAACTTCCTACTAATTATGTATTATAGATTGATCCCAGATGCCCAAGTCCGACAACAAGTGTAAGGACTTTCCCAACAACAACAAGAGCACCATATACATTTCAAACAACCACAACATCGAGACCACCATTTTCTTATACACCAAGCACCACCACAACTCGCATTCCGTTTACAACAAAAAAAGTTGTATGCTATCCTGGCCAAGTATGATATTTGAGATTTATAGATTATTGAGTGGATTTTTAAGTCTCAAATAATTTTTTGCTTTCTTCTGCATTTGCAGATAGATCCAAGGTGTCCCCCAGTTTGTGACCCAGGAAGTCCATACATTGATAGACGGTGTCCCAAGCAAACGACGACCCCAAGATCAATTTCTGAAGAAGAGTCTGATGTTGAGCCTTTATATCCTGAGCCAAGCACAACTACAAGAAGAACAACGACGCGTCCAACTTTTACGTTTGAACCCAGCACTACTGTTCGAACTTATCCCACGACCACTCGAAGACCATTTCCTTATCAACCTACTACATCAAGAACCTTCCCAACGACCACAACTGCACCACCTACAACTAGAAGAGTAGTTTGCTATCCAGGCCAGGTAATTGAGAAAAGACTTTTTATAGACTTATGAAAATAACCCAATCCACGTTATAAGGGCTCAAAATGATAAAATATACAATGTTTCAGATTGATCCAAGGTGTCCCACTCCAACAACTACTCCAAGACCGAGGATAACAGAAGAACCAAGAACTACGACAACATTTCGTCCTTACTCAACAAGCAAACCATTGTGCTATCCCGGACAGGTTAGAGTTTCAATGTACATTTTGCAAAATATTTTTTGAAAAGTTCTAAAATCGATTACAAATCTTTGCAGATCGACCCACGATGTCCAAGGATAACAACAACAATCGAGGAGCCAACAACCATCCGAACGTTTCCAACCACAAGGCCTCCATACACTTATCAACCAAGTACGACGACTACGGCTCCAGTTACAACCAAAAAAGTTCTTTGCTATCCTGGTCAGGTATGCTTGCGTCATATTTTCAAAAAGATCTCCGTATGTGTGTCAGTCATCGTTAATTTCAATGCATTATTTTATTAATCCGCCCGTGCAGATAGATCCAAGGTGCCCGCCTGTATGTGATCCTGGAAGTCCATACCGTGACAGACGCTGTCCCACAACGACTGTGAAACCTATTTCAGAAGAAGAATCTGATGTTGAGCCTGGATATCCTGAACCTAGCACAACCACAAGGAGAACTTTTACTGTTCAAACTTATCCTACAACTACACGAAAACCATTTTCTTATCAACCCACGACGACATTAAGAACTTTTCCTACAACTACCACTCCTCCTTCCACGACGAGAAAAGTACTGTGTTACCCTGGTCAGGTAAAAACCTAAAAAATTTCAATTCTGCAGCAGTAAAGACTTTATAATCAGAGTGCTTGCTAAAACTCCGATTGAATTATTTCACAGATTGATCCAAGGTGTCCCCCGATATGTACTCCAGGTAATGGTCATAAGATCATTGCATTATTTATCTGGGATGACAATTTTTATAATCGACGCTTCAATTAATTTCCAGGTTCCACAGATAAGAGATGCCCAGAGAATCAACAAACAAGCTACAGCTCAATTGTGACACGAGTAATTGAATGTTATCCAGATTCCACAGATCCAGCATGCCCACAAAGGAGGCATAGCTTTGATATTGGAGCAGCTTAAAATTATTAAATGACATCGTTAATCCTGGCCTGGCATTCAAATTCCAAATATGAATGAATATGATGCAGAACAAAACGAAGCGTCATTTTTATTGTTTTAAACTTTTTGTATACATTTATATTGCACATTGAATTGAAAAATGCATAGAAATTTCCCTTATTGCTTAACGATTGCGAATGTTTGTGTGAATGAATCATGAATGTCAAGCTTTGTTTTATCATAATCAATTATCAATTTATCATCCTTCTGTGATTTTATGAAACAATAAATCAATGAAAGCGTTAGTAAGTACATATCCGACGCGAGCAACAGGCAAAAACCAGCTAATTGTGCCCATTCCATCAATTGGTCAATCGATCCATATTTATTAATTTCTGGAATGTTAAAACTTCAAAATAATCGTCATCAATTGTCCAAATTTGTCATTTTTATGAAGTCCAGTCCAAGTGACGCCTTCATAAGAAAGTACCAAGCCATGAAAAAGTACATTCAGATTGAGTGAGTATAACCAGTCCAGAAGAGCGAGCTCAGTGCAACAGGCAGGGTGTCCATTTTCCCGCATTTATATGTACAAAGACCGGCTGTTGATGCGGTAGTAAGGTAGACCCGAACTTCCAAATCAATCCAAAAAGCTTGAACCGTCCAATTCAAACTAGTTTTATTGTTATACATCTCGATCGTAGATTCGAATCCCACGAGCTAATATGCATTTTATTTTTCTGATGAAGCCTTTGAGATTTGCTTTGTATTTGCTTCCCTGTTCCCTGTGTTCCTAAATAATACACTGATTTATTAGAATTACAAGTCAATTTGGGGGAACCGGAAAGAAAAATCAGGAAAGTGGGAAGGGAGATTGATCAATAAACGGGCAAGAAATGGAAAGGCAAATGAGTTGCACAATGCATAAAGAAATTTATGATTTTTTACATCGATTTGTGCGCTTAATAAAAGACGATTATCATAAGATCTTCACTAACATTTTTCTATCTAAAAATCCAAAAAACCAACTCGTGTTCTACAAGCATTCAAGTTCAATTCTACGAGCATTCAAGTCCGGTCTTATGAGAATTTAAGTCCATTTCGGTCACTGGTGTGAACTGTCAAGTAAAAAACCGTGGATAGTTAACTGCCATAAGCAATTTGACCGTTAGTATAGTATAAGTATAGTAGTTCCAGCAACATATAAAATCAATTGCAAACCGTAGAACACTGTTTCATTTGAACGATTTTATAAGTAACAGTGAAAATCAACTCTACAATCTAATCTACATTGTACATTCTAAACAAAATTAGTCAACCAAGCCAAGCTTAAAATCAAACCAAGCCGAGACAGAGAGTGGCTCCGTTTTCGGGTGTACCTTACAAAAATTAGAAGGTAAAGTGAGTTTTTTTGTTTTATTTCACGATTCTCCATACTCAAAGCAAGAGCAAAGGCACACAAACAAACATTCGATTTTAGTCAGCCCTTTCTCTTCTTCATTCGTATACTTGTTTGAGCCTGTGTGTATTTCTATTTTATCAATTGCGTTGTCCGTTAGACTAAAAAAAATAAACAAATTAATAGTTACTCATAGCATAGCATAGTTCATCCTGTCACCTGATCATAGTCCAAGTGAAGGATCCAAGGACCATCAGCTGACCTGTCCACTTGTCTGTGTCTGCTTTGTCACTGTACAACTCCAGTCATCAGTTAGTCAACACAAGTGGAAGTGGACTGCTCATCGGGATCGGACTCGGGTTTGACCATTGACCTCAATAAGACCAAATTCAAAAGTCAAAGGTAAGCTACTCATTAAGTGTTAAGATTAAACTCATTTTTTGTGTTTATTTATGTTTATCTTTGTCCATTGTCACGTTGTTGTCCCTGTCACTGTCAGTCCAGTCCCCTTCACCCGTGACCCGAATAAAAGTAAAAGTCGAGTCAGATCAGATGTGCATAGAAATCTATGTTAAAAATTCTATAATTTAGATACTTATGTAGAATTATTATTTGATGTTTCATAGTGGCAATGACGGTTATTTCTTTTTATTTCTAATAGAAATCAATTGAATTTGAAGACCAGGAGCAGTCGCTCACAGCCGAACAATTAGATTTACACAAACACACTATTAATTGCAGAATATATCATAATTTTAAGGCAAGTATTACAATATTACACTGTTTCAAAATTTAATTAGTAGATGACTAGATTGAAGCTAGAAAGAGTAGGTGGACCTAAATTAATGTATTATTTTTGATTTCCAGGAATTTTTAACCCTATGAAGTAGGATGGAAGTAATTGATCCTAACACTGTAACTCCTAGTCCTACCCCTACCCCAACCCCAAGCTCAAATGGAAGTAATGGAACCACAAACAATAGTAGTAGTAGCAATGGTCACAAAACTCCTGAACCTGATCCTGAGTTACCAGTCTATGGCTATATTGATATCATCGACACAACCAAAGGGGATGAAATTTGTGTTACCTATGAAGTAGCAAAAAGACGTGTTACCATTGGTCGTGATAATACCTGTGACATACGATTATTTAACAATAAAATATCACGCATACATGCAGCTATACATGTGAAAATTCGAGAGAATCAAGAACCATCTGTAAGTACCTATACTTATATTCGTTAATGATTTATTATTTGGTTTTGATGATGAATATTAATCAATGATTTTTTGTTTAGATTATTCTAGAACACTTGTCCGCCAAAAAAGACACAATTTTTCGTAATGTTAAATTGACGAAGGAACATAGAGTATGCCTTAAAGATGGAGATGTATTTTGGGCAATTAATGTTGGGCTTATTTGGAGAGCGAAAGGAACAACTACTTTGGTCAGACGGAAATCTGAACGTTATAGTACTCGTCGACTCACACCAACTGGTACCCAATACTTGGATGCCAAGGGTAGAGTCATATCTCAAAAGTCCCTTGTCAAAACTTCAACAAGGCGGAGGAGAGCAAGTGATGGTAGTGACATGAGAAAAATTGTTCTGCAAAAAGCTCTAAGTGCAAATATTGAAGTGGAGAAAGCTAAAAGAAGATATTCTGAAGTAGGACCAAGACCACGGATTAGTGTTAATCCAAATGAGTCCAGTATTTTGGAAGAACCAGAAACTGACATCGATTATGCAGAAGATTTTGCGTCGTCTTCTCAAAGAAAAATCATACCATCCCAAGCCCAACCTCAAGATAATGATTCTGATACACAATCTGCATCAGCCTCAGATACTGACCCTGGATCAATTTCTTTAAGCCAACCTGTGGAAATCGAAGAAACTGCAATTGTATTGAAGAAATTAGAAATACCTCCATCGCATACTGTTAATAACACAATTGTATCAGAAATCGGAGTTCCACCGACTGGTGTTAAAGAAGCAGAAGTTAGTGTAGAAAGTGCCTCGTTGGACATTTCAGAAGTTGAAGTTAAACCAAAAATTCTTGCTTTATCGGAAGTTGAAAAAGTTGAACTACAAATTGCTTCTCCATTGATTGTCAGCAAAGATGAACCAGAACTTGCTACACCATTGATTGTTAAGGAAGATAAACCAGAAATTATTAATCCACTGATTGTTAAAGAAAATGAACCAGATATTGTTGCTCCATCAATTATCAAAGTCAAAGAAGACGAACCAGATATTGTGCCTCCATTGATTGTCGAAGAGGATGAACCAGAGATTGTTGCTCCATTGGTTGTCGAAGTGCATGAACCAGAAATTGTTGCTCCATTAATTATCAAAGAAGACGAACAAGAAATTGTTGCTTCGTCAATTGTCAAAGAAGACGAACCAGAAATTGTTGCTCTATTGATTGTCGAAGAGGGTGAACCAGACATTGTTGCTCCATTGACTGTCAAAGAAGATGAACCAGAAATTGTTGTTCCATCAATTATCAAAGAAGACGAACCAGAAATAGTTGCTCCGTCAATTATCAAAGAAGACGAACCAGAAATCGTGGCTCCGTTGATTGTCGAAGAGGATGAACCAGAGATTGTTTCTCCATTTGTTGTCGAAGAGGATGAACTAGAAATTGTTGCTCCATCAATTGTCAAAGAAGACGAACCAGAAATTGTTGCTCCGTTAATTGTCAAAGAAGACGAACCAGAAATTGTTGCTCCATCAATTATCAAAGAAGATGAATCAACACTTGTTGCTCCATTAATTGTCAAAGAAGATGACCCAGATGTTGCGTCGTTTCCTCAAGCAAATATTCCATCATCTCAACCTCAAGATAATGATTATGATACACAATCTGCAACAGATACTGAATCTGGATCTATTTCTTTAAGCCAACCAGTGGAAATTGAAGAAACTGCAATTGTAGTTGAGACCCCACCATCACATACTGTTAATGAATCAATTGAAACAGAAATAAGTGTTCCACCGGCCGATATTAAAGAAGCAGAAGAAATTCCTTTATCGAAAGTTACAGAAATTAAACCAGAAGTCGTTACTCCATTGATTGCAAAAGAAGATGAACCAGAAATTGTTAATCCGTTGATTGCCAATCAAGGTGAACCAGAAATTGTTAATCCGTTGATTGCCAATCAAGGTGAACCAGAAATTGTTACTTCATTTGTGACCGAACCTGAAGCGGTAGCAGTGACCAAGGAACATAAGCCAAAAAGGAGTGGCCGCCGAGTCATTGTTCCTAAGAAAAAAGAAAAGCAAGATGAACCAGAATCAGAAATAGTGGCTGAGCCTGAGGTTGAAACAGTAACCGAGAAATCTAAACCAACTAGACGTGGAGGCCGAGCTGGTGCTGTCAAGAACGAAGAACCACAGGATGAACCAGAATCAGAAATAGTGACTGAGCCTGAAGTTGAAATAGTGACTGAGCCTGAAGTTGAAACAGTAACTGAGCCTGAAGTTGAAACCGTGACTGAGCCAGAAGTTGAAACAGTGACTGAGCCTGAAGTTGAATCAGTAACCGACAAGCCTAAACCAAGCAGACGGGGCGGGCGATTTGTTGCTGCCAAGAAAGAACAACCACAGGATGAACCAGAATCTGTAGTAGTGGAGGGACCAAAGTCCAAGCGAGGTCGAAAAGCTTCTGTTGCTCCACCAGAACCAGAAGAAAAACCAAGAACTAAACGTGGACGTCAAGCTGAAACTTCAATTATTGAACCAGAATCTGACTTAGTAGAAGAACCACAGCACAAAAAAGGTCCAAAAGCTCCAACGCCTGCTCCAATTGATGTTCCTGAAACGGAGACTGCCATAGAGAAACCAAAAGGAAGAGGTGGTCGAAGTGCAGCCGCAAAGAAAGAAGAGCCACAAGTTGTCACAGAAGAGCCAAAAGCGGAGCTTGATGAAGTTGTTGTTCCAGCACCAGAAGTTGAGGAGGAAGCAGTAACTGAAAAACCAAGGAGACGTGGCGGTCGGTTTGTTGCTAAGAAAGAAGAACCCCAGGATGAACCAGAAACAACAGAAGAACTGAAACCCAAGAGAGGTCGAAAAGCTCATGTTGCTCCAACAGAACCAGAACAAAATCCAAGAGTCAAACGTGGACGTCAAGCAGAAGCCTCTACTATTGAACCAGAGTCTGATTTAGTAGAAGAACCAAAGCCAAAACGAGGTCGCAAGACTCCTATTGCTGATATAGAACCTAAAACGGAGATTGTCGTAGAAAAACCAAAAGGAAGAGGTGGTCGAAGTGCAGCCGCAAAGAAAGAAGAGCCACAAGTAGAACCGAAACTTGGTGAAGTTGTTGCTCCAGCACCAGAAGTTGAGGAGGAAGCAGTAACTGAAAAACCAATGAGACGTGGCGGTCGATTTGTTGCTAAGAAAGAAGAACCCCAGGATGAACCAGAAACCGTAGAAGAACCGAAACCCAAAAGAGGTCGAAAGGCTCCTCTTGCTCAAAAAGAACCGGAACCAGAACAAAAACCAACATTCAAACGTGGACGTGAAGCAGAACCAGAAGCCTCAATTATTGAACAAGAGTCAGACGTAATAGAAGAACCAAAGCCCAAACGAGGTCGCAAAGCTGCAACACCTGCTCCTACTGTTCCTATTTCCCCTGAACCTGAGAAGGAGACTGTGGCCGAAAAACCAAAGAGACGTGGCGGTCGATTTGTTGCTGCAAAGAAAGAAGTACATCATGAACCGGAATCAGAAGTTTTTGAAGAACCAAAACCCAGACGTGGTAAAGTTGTTGCTCCAGAACCCGAGGTGGAAACTGTAACCGAGAAACCTAAATCAGCACCAGGCAGACGTGGTGGCCGAGCTGGTGCTGCCAAGAAAGAAGAACCACAGGATGAACCAGAATCTCCAGAACCTGAGGTGGAAACAGTGACCGAGAAACCTAAACCAAGCAGACGTGGTGGTCGATTTGTTGCTGCCAAGAAAGAAGAACGACAGGATGAACCAGAATCTTTAGAAGTTGAGGTAGAAACATTAACCGAGAAGCCTAAACCAGCTAGACGTGGCGGTCGGTTTGTTGCTGCCAAGAAGGAAGAACCACAGGATGAACCAGAATCTGTAGTAGTGGAGGAACCAAAGTCCAAGCGAGGTCGAAAAGTTCTTGTTGCTCCAAAAGAACCAGAACAAAACCAACCAAGAGCCAAACGTGGACGTCAAACTGAAGCCTCAATTATTGAAATTGATCAAGAATCTGACTTAGCAGAAGAACCAAAGCCCAACCCCAAACGAGGTCGAAAAACTTCAGTTAGTGTAAACGAACCGGAACCTATACAAGAAGCTAAACCAAAAGCCAAACGTGGACGTCCAGCTCAAGTTAAAGTACCGATAGTTGAACCAGAATCCGAAGTAATTGAAGAACCAAAACCTAAAAGAGGTCGAAAAACCCCTGTCACCAAAGCCGTTGCAGCTACCACATCTCCAATCCAATCAACATCTATTTCAACTCGAACACGTCGGGCTGGACGCTAGAATTTGTATATTTTATTGACAAAATTTTGAAAGTATTTATGGTTCATCGTTCATCGTTTGTATAAAAAATAAAACAGTAAGTTTCATTACAATGATATTAGAAATTAGAGAAAGATAGAAAATTTACAAGAATAATCAGAGTTAAAATTTTGCTTTTTTTATTGTTTAACATAGTTTTTCTAAACTACACATTATTATTATCTAAATTATATTGTGAAATTATTAATAGTGCTAAATAACATACAACTAGTAAAATAAAACAGTGAGAAAGAATAGGCTCAATTCAATCTCACTAAACAAAAAAATATACAAACATTTTGGATCCTGGATTCTTTGTAATTGTAATCTGTATCCAGAGATACGATTACGGATAAAAATGGAAGAAAAAGTAGGGGGAGAAAACTTCATCTCTTTTTTATATTCAGGCAGGCTAGAGTTCGTTAGGCATTTTGTATTTCATTTTATCTTTATGTAATCGTAACCGAAAGAAGTCGAAACTTTAGGATTAGGGACTGTAGGATATACGGGAACATATTTTCTAATACTCCGACAATTCGGATTCTTGAGATGTCGATGTGATGTTATTCATTCTGAATCATTCAGTTTCAGATAGATGCAATATGCATGGTTTAAGCTAAATATAACATAAGATTCATTTTTGCCCTTCCCTTTTGTAGAAGGAATTAGAATTTAGAAAATCCTGAAGAAACTGTCATTTTAAATGTTGAATTAGTTAGTTAAAATGCCAATAAGTACAAATACGGGTAGTGGAAGTAGTGGTGAAAGTAATTCAAGGACTTCTCATAATAATAACAATGCTTTAAAATCAAAAGTCCAACAACAACAACAACCCGAACCACCAAAAGATGGGAAAGGAATTTGTCAGGTTTGTGAATAACTTTTTGATTACATGGTTTCCTCCTATTGCAAATTGTACTAATGAGATTTTGCATTTGCAATAGAAATACAATGGGACAGTATGCAAAGACTTCATCGGAGATCGTACGGTTTATGTCCATTCCAGGGAAGCTAGCCAAATTATTGAGTCCAAATTAAAAGATGCTTTAACTGTTGTCCAACATTCTGGGTTAGTAAATAGTAATGTGAAATGAATTGCAGCAAATTGTGTATGACCATTTCAATGATTTTCTATTTTATATACCTAGGGATATTGCTCCAAGATGTTCAAAATTTGCAGTTCCATTCATATGCTTTTCTGCCTTTCCACTATGTCCAGAAGATCAAGTTGAAATCCCAGAAGAAAATGTCAATTTTGTATCCCCTCGTCGATTATGCCGTGAAGAATGTGAATTACTTGAACATGATTTATGCCGACAAGAATATGCTCTTGCCAAAAGACATCCACTCATTGGACAACAGTTACCAATTCCAGAATGTGCAGATTTACCACCGTTGGGCAGTAAAGAATCTGTAACTTGTATAAGTTTAGGACTTCCAGAATCCTCATCAAATATTAGGGATCATACTTGCTATATTGGGAATGGGGAAGGGTATCGGGGTAAAGTCAAAGAAACGGAAAGGGGTGAGCCTTGTAGACCATGGAGTCATCAAATGACATTCAAATCTTCAGAATATCCGGAACTTATGGGCGGACATAATTATTGTAGAAACCCTGGAGGTTCAGAACCTGCTCCTTGGTGTTTGTCAGATACACAACATTTTCGAAAGGAACCATGCAGAGTACCACAATGTGGATTGTTTGGATTGGGTAAGTTAAATATAAATTAAAAGTGTATTCAGTATTTTATTTTGTATTTCAATATGATTTTTCCTTTGCAATTTAGATCAGAAACACGTCTTAATGGGAGCTGGTGGACTAGCAGCTCTTATCCTTGTCTCCTTACTTTGGATTCTTATGTGTTGTTGCAAAAATGGAAAGAATCGAAGTACTCGGAAATCTACAACATCTAAAACACTTTCAATAAGCAGTTCGATGCATGGGCTAGAAATGAATAGTTTAATGCGACCAAATAAACAACCAAAAGCACCGGAAATCCCATTGACTCATATTCAATTTTATCAAGAGCTTGGTGAAGGAGCATTTGGAAAAGTTTACAAAGGAGATGCAATACTTCGACCAAACGAGCCACCTTACCGTGTTGCAATTAAAACACTAAAAGCTTCAGCAGCTCCAAAAACCAAACAAGATTTTTTTCGTGAGGCTGACTTGATGGCTGATTTAAAGCATCCAAATATCGTTTGCTTACTTGGAGTAATTACAAAGGAAGATCCACGTTGTATGCTTTTTGAATACATGGTTAATGTAAGGATGCCAAATAATTTTTCTTCTGGGATTCTAAATGTTGATTTGATTCTATTATTTTTACAGGGTGATCTGCATGAATTCCTGATTAATCATTCCCCACGATCTGAAGGAACACAGAACAGCGCTGAATTTGGTGGACCCATTCAGATTCTTGAACAAAATGAAATGCTATATGTTTCAGCTCAGATTGCTGCAGGTAAGCAAATAGCTTTTGAGCAATGTTATGTTTTGAATCGAACTGAAAAGTGTTTTTGTTATACTTATAAGGAATGGAATATCTTTCGGCTCATCACTACGTTCACCGTGATCTTGCTGCACGAAACTGTCTTGTAGGTGAAAGATTGATTGTCAAAATATCAGACTTTGGATTATCAAGAGATATTTACTCCAGTGATTACTATCGTGTTCAATCCAAATCCCTTCTTCCAGTTCGATGGATGCCACCAGAATCTATACTTTACGGAAAGTTCTCAACAGAATCTGATGTTTGGAGTTTTGGAGTTGTACTTTGGGAAATTTATTCATATGGACTCCAACCATATTATGGTTACAGTAACCAAGAAGTAATTGAAATGATACGTTCCAGACAATTATTGCCATGCCCAGAACATTGTTTACCCAGAATATATGCTTTGATGGTGGAATGTTGGGCAGAACAACCAGTCCGTCGACCTCATTTTGATGAATTACATACACGGCTTAAACAATGGTTAATTCCACATGGAACTCCAGCACAACAATCTCAAGGAACTTTAAATACTTATTCAACTTGGCATCCAGGACACAGTCATGGTCATCCGCAACATTCTCACCCTCCAGCAAGCCATGGCTCTCCATCTCATTGCACACCAATTGTCCATTGTCCAATTAATTGTCAAAGTAGTGGAAACATAAATACTGTTGGAGTGAATCGTTCATCCCCACAGCATCAGGGGGCTGGGGTTGGTGGTAGTAATGGTTATGGGCAAATCCCTCAGCCTCAAGGACACGTACATCCTCATGTACATGCACAATCTCATCCTCATCAACATTATACAGTTGCTCGTATGCAAAATTCAAGTACACCCTCACCATTTCGTGGTCAAAACATGTAATCAATGTGTTCATAATAATTGTAATTTAGTTGTACAGTTAACTTATAATGGTCAATTGTAAATATAAGACTGTCATTAGTTCTATTTTATTCAGCTAATTTCTATGCAATGGTTGTTTTTAATACTTTTTGACATAACTCAAAGTTTGAGTAATAAAGAATTAGTGTCCATTTTACATTTTTACATCATATTCTGTTTCTTTCTTTGTTAAATTTGGAATTTAAATTGCTGTCAGGAGTGCGATTACAAAATGTTGCACAGCTTAGAAATGAAGAACGCTGAAATGGAGATCCGATTAATCATTTTTGATCCGCTTTAGCTCGTTGTAGTAATTCAAAGATTTGAGATGCAGATGTGATATTTGGAGAATTGACGACTAAGGTTTTAGACCGTGACTTTCCGCCCTGCATTGGAGCAATAGATTTCATCAAAATTAGATATTGATAGACTAAGCATTGATTTTTCCTCCTCTTACCCTAAGCTCAATTTCAGTCTTTTTAATTGGAAGTAATGAAACAAAATATTTGATTATTGCTGAATTAGCTTCTCCATCCACTGGAGGTGCAGAAATGTGGACTGAAATTCCGTCTGCTGAAATATCTGTAATGTATAATAGTATAGGCTTGTGAATCTGTTACTAGTTAAAGATGATATTCCTTCAGGTTATGTCAAGGTGTGGGTGTCCACCTCCACGGTTGAAGATACTGCTCGTGAAAGATTTAAAGCAAATTGAATGCATAATTTGCAATTAGCATACCTGTTATTCCATCAGTTTTAGATCCTGGTTTTACAGCTAATGGGATTGTAAATTGTCCAGGTTTAATTTCTCGTATTGGACATAATGATGCTATTTCATCTTTTTTAGCATCCTCAGACTTCGCAGATTGTGTATTTTTGTCATTTTGTTTCTGCAAAAGTTTATAACTCACATATACATTATTCTAATGTTTTAAGAATTTCATTCCAATTCATCCTAGAAAATCCAAGTACTGGCTTACTTACTTTTGTACCAGAATTTTTAGTTCCACTTCCGCTTGTCGATGACGATGAGGACTTTTGTTTTGGCATTCCAAAATTAGCAATAGCAATTGTATTAATACCATGAGAAGGGGAAATTACATTTACATAACCATTGCCATTAAGAAAATTGGATTTAATGAGCTGCTGTAGCTGTTTGTTCAAACAATAATAATGTTTAGCCAAATTGTAAGATATCTTAATCATACTCGCCAGCCACCAACTAGAGGTAACAGTATCGTCACAATATATTGGCGAAACTTGGTGTGACAGTAACGGCGTTACCGACGGATAACAGGGCAACATCCAACTTGTAATAGTTGATAATCATAAACTAACTACATTTTTATTGGTTGTCTCAACCGGCTGTAAAATTATCAGCTGGAGAAAGTTGGAGAAGGAGACAAGGTCTTGTATAATTCAGATCCAAACGCAAAATTATCCCATTCGCATTCGTACATAGTAAAGATTGAACGAAAGTTGGCATGATGAATTAACCGTAGAAATTAGATATTTTATGTTAAATGTATTAATAGGCGGACGCGGAAATGACATATTAAAGGAATGTTCCATAACCATACAACATTTATTATTCTGCAAATAAAGAAATCAAGGTTTACAAATATGTAGTTCCAGAAAATTATCAGAACAATGATTAAATTATTAGGTTTATTGCATAAGATGTTTTACATATTCCACAGGGTATAATAATAAAAGGCATTATTTTTGTATGGTTAGAATTCGTGGAAAAATATTTGGTTATATTGTTGGTTCAATTGATAAGATGGAGTATATGTTCAATTAATAATTCTTTGGCCTTTTTATGGGAAATGGATACACTTCATGATGCAACTTTCCGAGTCTTTCAACGCAAAGGGCAGTGAAGATACCTTCCCATTTTCCTTTTGATTTCTGGGATTTAGAATTGGAAAATGTCTTACAGGGCTTGCATGGAGGTAGTGACTTCTTCTTCTTTCGGGAACAGGATCGGGAAGAATTTCATGGACGTTTCTTTGAGTTAAAGGATAAAAAATTCGGCGCACGGTTTCAAGACTTATGTGATCCACAATAGGATGATGAATCCCGGGTGCGACATCGAATCTACTTTGATCCACAGGAAAATGGTTTCCAGATATGAGGGCGATCCTAGGAAGATGATTTCCGTGGACGATGAAGTGATGAATTTTGGTGCAAAGAAAAATGTTTCCGTGTTCGAGGTCCACCCTTCTTTGATCCACAGAAATATGATTTCCGGAGAGTATGTTCAGTTTGACTTTGACTCTACTTCGATTCACAGGAAGACAATTTCTTGGCACACAAATACAATCGACTCTTTTCGAACTCACAGGAAGATGGTTTCTGGGAACGACTCCAAGACCCACTAAAAGTTCATATGAAAGAAGAAAAAATTAAAATTTGGACCAATTGTAAATGTACATGACTAAACTAAACGTATTTGTACTTACGTAGCATTAGAAGATACTTTAATAGTGGGTCTGCATCATAATGGATTCCAAATTGTTTACTCTCCGGAAGAACTGTGCAAAACATTCGAAAAAAAATATAAATTACAAATATTGTCGACGAAAAAAAGAAACTTACAATAAACCAATTAATATAATTTTTTGTTTGTTCTTACCCATCTTAATTTCTAGTAACAAATTCAGTCTTAAAAAGTCCTTGTCCAGTTCCTCACTTCCACTCCACTTGTTAGTTAATTGAAAATCAAAATATTTCTCCAAGTGAAGGAAGTTGTTCACTCCACGAAGGTTTCTGATTGAATGAGCCGATTCTGGAAGCGACAAGCCTTTTTATACCCTCAGAATTCGGTTGTCTTCGAAACTTTGGATCAAACAAATTGTTGAATACTCAAATCAAAATATCAAAAGACCAATTCCTATTCGGTGTCATGACAACAAAAATTTCATTTTCCTTAGGTAAAGTAGAATTGTGATTTGGTGACCTATATGAATGCTTTAAATTTTAATCTTTCACTAATGCAAATGAAAAATCAAACCTTTGCTAATATTGAGTCGATATAATCTCTACTAATTATAAGATTATGACCGGATTTATAAAATCAGTTCTTGTGAGCACAACTAAACTACCGGACCGATCTTGACCAAATTTTCTGAAGTTCAACTTCGGCCCTGAAATTTTTAACTTCGGCCTTGAAATTTTTAACTTCGGCTTTGAATTTTTCCTCGTTCTCTTCGAAAGCATAAATGGCTTTCACGAAGTCCTAGTTCGGGCTGGGGATAGGTTTACCTG
>JAQGCY010000264.1:0-20973 GCA_034700645.1 Xenylla mediterranea | reverse complement strand
CTAGTCGGATTGGCTTAATTTAAATTCAATTGGATTTGGTTTGTATTCTCCAATCATTTATGGAAAAGAAATTTGCAAAATATTCCCTAGTTAAAGTGGATAAAGCGAAGCGATGAGGTTACCTTATTGATCAGCATGTGCTCAAAATTCGGATCATTTAGCTCAAACACACGTCGATTTACAAAGTACTCAAAATCTTTCACAAGAACATTTCTAATAATTTCAGGATCCAAAACGTATAAAATTGGATGTCGAAATAAAAGCGATCCAGCTAGTTTATTAATTCCACGTTTCTTAAATTCAGAGTACAGTTTCACATCGCCTTCATGGAATGGAATTCTAAAAGTATAACGATCAATGTAGCCATAAAAATCTTGCAATGTTAAACTCGGAATGTTTTGAGACTTCCAGAAATCTTGGTTTCCTTCAATATATTTGATTATAAGGAATAAAATAATAAATATTGCAGTAACAATTATCCAAATCATTTTTGTTAAATATTTCACTGTAAATGTGATCTCAATAAAACAATATTAATTTTTCCAGCAGAAATACAGATATGTAATGACCAACAACTCCCATAACAGTTTAAACGTTAACCTTGAGTTGAAAAATATAATACCAGTCAAAGTCAAATTTACTCTGCTAATGACAATGAGTAATGACTTTTGCAAACAAACTGAAGCTAGTACGGTATTCATGAATTGAATATGATTTATTGTGCGTAAGCATTTTTTGCCCTCTTCTCAATTTTTTTATCTTTGGTGAATGCGTGATGTACTATAAAATGATATAAATATGAATATGATGCTTGTAAAAGTTTGTAATACTGAAGTGTTATATTATTGATGAGTTTCATTTGTTTAGTGACTTCTCGGTTCTAATTTTAACCACAAGCCTCCTTCCGGCTTAATCATCCCTTTTGTACTGTATTTGATTGGAATATTAGTTTTGGATCCTGGAGAAAGTCTGAAATTGTAAACCATGTGGGACACTGCTACTTTCCCCTCAAGTAAAGCTAGTCTGGAAATTTAAATTCACGATTAGATTTCATTACAGCCAGGAATACAAGTCAACTGAATACCTATTTGCGATGCAAGATCTGGGACCGAGTCCAAATGGCAGATAAGCATATTGATGACGTTTTGTTTTATTTTCCGAATTAAATCTTTCTGGAATAAATAGTCCCGGTTCGGGATAAATTTCTGGGTCATAATGAATTGCATATGTAGGAATTGCAATATGTGTCCCTTTTTTAATCACCCATTCGGTTCCTTCCACTGGATAATCCTTATTGCACATTCGTTCTGATCTTAATAAAGGCGAATACTTTCTAAGTGTTTCTGGTGAAAATTTAAGTAAAACACAAAGATATAAAATGCTGACGCAAGACAGAATATTAAAAAAGCCAACCTGATATTATCATGTCCAAATATTCAGACCCCATTATTGATTCATAATTGAGCTTTCCTTTGTCTTCAACTATTTGTGTCAATTCAGAATGTAATTTTTCTTGTACTTCTGGATTTAAAGCTAATTCATATGCTGCATACATCAGCAAAGTTTCGGTTGTGTCGAACCCAGCGACAAAGAATAAATTGCATTGAGCAATTAGTACATCATCAGATAATTCGGTTTTATTTTCTTCCTGGGCTTCAAGCATTAGCTGCAGAAAGTCATTCCTTTTTTCTCCAGTTACTTTACGTTGACGAATACTTTCTCTAACAACATTGCTGAGAAATTCAAGACTGGTCTCATCAAAGAACCTGATTTTAAATCTCTTCATAAGGTTAGGGAAAACAAGAGCAAGGAAAAATTTCACGATAAAGGTTAAGTTAACGAAATCTTGCAATTTCTTTCCATGTAACACGAATGGGGAATTTTCATTTTCAAAATTTTGTGAGTCAATTCCAAAAGCGGTACCCGCAATGACATCCATTGTAAATTTTCCACAAATTGACCGCATCTCAATGCAATCATGGTTTTTAGGACTATTTTCGTCAACTAGTTGAGATTGAATATAATTAACCATTTTAGTTCCAGTGGAGTCAATTATTTCAAACATGCGGCGAATTTTTCCACTGCTAAATGTCGGAGTCATTGTAGCTCGAAGATCCTTCCATTCTTGGTTAACCTATTAAGAATTTCACACTATGAAATATTGTTAACGCGGATACGCGTATAAATGGTAAGAGTTTGTATCAAGGTTACCTTACCTTACTCATCAGCATGTGCTCAAAAAATGGATCATTTATCTCAAGCTTACGTCGATTTACAAAATACTCAAAATCTTTCACTAGAACATTTTTAATAATTTCAGTGTCGAAAACAAACAAAGTCGGTTGCCGAAATAAAAGTGATCCACCTAATTTATTAATTCCACGTTTCTTAAATTCTGAGTATAATTTCAGATCGCTTTCATGAAATGGAATTCTAAAAGTAAAACGATCAATGAAGCCATAAAAATCTTGTAAGGATAGACAAGGAATGTTTTGAGATTTCCAGAAATCTTTGTTTCCTTCAATAAATTTAATTATAAGGAACAAAACAATAAATATTACGGTAATGATTATCCAAATCATTTTTCTGTAAAAATAACACAATTTTTAGTTTTCTTCAGTAAAAATATAACAAATGTAATGTCCAGCAAATCCCAAAACAGTTTAATAAACAGTAACCTTGAGTTGAAAAATGTTATACTAGTCTAAAGTCAAAGTTATTGTGTTAGTAAATAATAGATGACTAATGCAAACAAAGGAAATAGCATGAATTGATTTTTTGTGCGCAAGCATTTTTTGCCATATTCACAATTTTTTTTATCTTTACCGAATTGGTATATTGTAGTAATGATAGAAAAATATGAATATGATGCTCTGGAACTGACCATAACAATTAACGAACCCTCAATTATTCATCCGTAAACTTCTTCACTTATGTTACTTTACTGTTGGTGCGTCTGGAAAGTTAGCTGTATGTTGCAGCGTACTTATTCATGCTTCTGCAATATGGTGAAGGCTTTAAATTGTCACAATTAAGCAATTAAAAATATTATTAATTCAAGTTTCAAACGTTCAACTTAAAAATTAACCCTAGTAAAAATTAGAAACAGGTTAATTATATTGAATTATGGGATAAAAATTTATTATTCCTGCTTTCCTCCGACAGACCCTGACGTTTATTTTAACGCATTTAAATTAATGCTCACCTACGGACAAAGAAAGTAACTTTCTCTTCGGCTATACAAACATATGCATGGAAAATCCGGAAAACATTTAATGGGTAGTATTAAAAAACCATTTCAATTATTAAAGAACCAATATAATATAGCTCTACCAAATATATAGAAATTCAATCCATCAAAAGAATACATATTCCAGCAACAGTTACCCAAATCATTTTTCTTAAATATGTTTACTGTAAATATAATCCCAATAATACAGTATTAATTTTTTCCAGCAAAAATATAACTATTGTAATGTCCAACAACTCGCAAAGGAGTTTAGCAAACGTTAACCTTGACATGGAAAATTTAATACCTTAGTCAAAGTTATTCTGTTAATGAATAATGACTAATGCAAACAAACTAAAGTATTCATGAATTGAATATAATATTTTGTGCTCAAGCACTTAATCCCTCTTCTCAATTGTCTTTTATCTTTTATGAATTCTTCGTATTGTACTATAAAATGATAAAAATATAAATATGATGCTTGTAAAAGTTTGTTATACTGAAGTGTTATATTGATGAGTTTCATTTGTTTATTGACTTCTCGGTTCTAATTTCAACCACAAGCCTCCTTCGGGCTTCATCATCCCTTTTGTAGAGTATTTGATTGGAATATTAGTTTTGGATCCTGGAGAAAGTCTGAAATTGTAAACGATGTGGGACACTGCTACTTTTCCCTCAAGTAAAGCTAGTCTGGAAATTTAAATTCACGATTAGATTTCATTACAGCCTGGAATACACGTGAACTGAATACCTATTCGCGATACAAGATCTGGGGCCGAGTCCAAATGGTAGATAAGCATATTGATGGCGTTTTGCCTTTTTTTCCGAATTAAATCTTTCTGGAATAAATCGTTGTGGTTCTGGATAAATTTCTGGGTCATAATGCATTGCATATGTTGGGATAGCTACATGTGTCCCTTTTTTAATCACCCATTCGGTTCCTTCCACTGGATAATCCTTATTGCACAGTCGTTCTGATCTTATTCTAGGCGAGTGCTTTCTAAGTGTTTCTGGTGGAAATTTAAGAAACACAATAACGTAAAATGCTAACACAAAACAAATAGAATCAATATTAAAGGTTCAGACGAAAATGTCAAAAATTTCAGACACTTTATCAATTTTTACAGAATGTAAAAACTTTCAAACATCTTAATATACTTGCAGACATTTTATATATAATATTTCAGACATTATTTACAGACAAAAGAAGTTAAATATTTTTTATAGTTAGTCATTTATTTACTACTAATCTAGGTAATGGCCAATTTTGAAGTTTTCTTGAATGTAGAGATAAATTCAATCGTGTTTTCTTTGGCTCTCAATGCCCATTCTCGACTGCAGCCTTTTACAATTTGGTGATTTAAATTCTCAACTCTTAACTTCGTTAGTCCGAAACAAATTATTATTTATACATACATATCATTCTTAGGAATATTTTTGCTTATTTGCTGGATTGTGAATTAATTCACAGATCTATAAGAAATTATGAATTGGTATTTGGATTAAGGTAAATAATAAAGCAAGTGACCTGGACAAAGTAAGAAATGGACATATTGATACAGGTACCTAGTAGACAAGTATTATTTACGATTGTTTTTAACATTTACCCTTAATAATGCAGATATGCCTATGCGCATTTGTCTAAAAAACCTGTCTGCCTTTTATCATATATCAGGCCGGCGTTTGTTAAAAAAGTGTCTGAAATATATTGCATTTTGCAATTTCGATTAAAATTTCTGAACCTTTAAATGGCAGCCAAGCAAATATATAAAAAAAACCAACCTGCTATGACCATATGTCCAAATATTTAGACCCCATTATTGATTCATAATCAAACTTTCCTTTGCCTTCTATCATTTGCGTCAGTTCAGAATGTAATTTTTCTTGTACCTCTGGATTTAAAGCTAATTCATATACTGCGTGCATCAGCAAAGTCTCGACTGTGTCAAACCCAGCCACGAAGAATAAATTGCATTGAGCAATTAGTACATCATCAGAGAATTCCGTTTTATTTTCTTCTTGGGCTTCAAGCATTAGCTGCAGAAAGTCATTTCGTTTTTCTCCAGAATCTTTACGTTGACGAATACTTTCTCTAACAACATTCTTTAGAAATTCAAGACTGGTCTCATCAAAAAAACTCATTTTAAATCTCTTCATAAAGTTTGGGAAAACAAGAGCAAGGAAAAACTTCACGATTAAGGATAATTTAAAGGAATCTTGCAATTTCTTCCCATGTAACACAAATGGCGAATTTTCATTTTCAAAATTTTGTGAGTCAATACCAAAAGCTGTACAAGCAATAACATTCATTGTAAATTTTCCACAAATTGATCGAATTTCGATGCAATCATGCTTTTTAGATTGCGGCTCAGTTATTTCAGCGAGTTGAGATTTAATGTAATTAACCATTTTAGGTCCAGTGGAGTCCATTATTTCAAACATGAGGCGAATTTTTGCACTGCTAAATGCCGGAGTCATTGTAGCTCGAAGATCCTTCCATTCTTGGTTAACCTAAAAATTGTTTAAGAATTTCACACTATGAAATATTGTTAACGGGGATAAAGAGTTTTTTACAAGGTTACCTTACTCAGCAGCATGTGCTCAAAAAATGGATCATTTAGCTTAAACTTATGTGATCCAGCTAGTTTATTAATTCCACGTTTCTTAAATTCTGAGTATAATTTCATATCGTGTTCATGAAATGGAATTCTAAAAGTATAACGATCAATGTAGCTAGTAAACTCTTGTAACGTTACACTCGGAATGTTTTGAGACTTCCAGAAATCTTGGTTCCCTTCAACATATTTAATTATAAGGAACAAAATAACAAATATTGCGGTAACGATTATCCAAATCATTTTTCTGTAATGTATTCACAATAACACAATTTTTAGTTTTCTTCAGCAAAAACATAACAAATGTAATGTCCAGCAACTCTCAAAACAATTTAATAAAGGGTTTATTTTTTACGGGCCGAAAAAAAAGTCATTTTGGTCGAAATAAAAACCATTTGTTCTGCCAATCAATTTCGCATATCAAAAATTTAAAAAAGGCCAACCGTAATTTAGTAGAAATAAATAATGTTTTTTAAAACGGAGTCTTCATGAATTGGGGAACATAATTTATAAACAAATCTGCATTCAAAATTATTTTTCTATTTTTTACTCTACAACAAGCGCCTTGCTAGCATTCAGTGTCAGAAATTTTGGATTAATTAGGAATCAAGGTCATGAACTTGGGTTAGAATCATGATCTTTCCTTATTAATCACAAAATACAACTTGACCAAACAGAGAAATATAAGACACTGTGGCTTTATTTTCCAGTTAAAAGTAATGGTTCATAGTATCAAATTAATTTTTACCTGAGACAATTATATTTCATTCATACTGATAGGCTCTACTTTACATAATTATGCATAGTGTAAATGGAATTGCCGAAATCAAGGTTCGTTAAGAAACGAATTTTATTTCGTCCACTTTAATTTTTGTTCGGATTTTTATGAATAAGGTTCGGCCTTATTGACATTATCCAAAAAGATTATTTTTTTCGTCCAAAATGAATTTTATTTCACCCAGTTTAAATGGTAGTCTTTAATAAACAGTAACCTTGAGTTGAAAAATATAATACCAGTCTAAGTCAGAGGTATTGTGTTTTTAAATATTAAGAATTCGATAAGAATCTCAAGGAATGAGAACCAGCTCTGGTCTCGGGAAATTAATTATTGTAGGTATTGTGTTTATAAACAATGAATGGCCAATGCAAACAAATGGAAGCTAGTATTCATATGAATTAATTTTTTGTGCGCAAACATTTTTTGCCATATTCACAATTTATTTTTTATTTTTTTGTGAATTCGTATTTAGTAATGATAAAAACTATGAATATGATGCTCTGGAACTGAAGGAGTGAATATAACAAATTAACAATTAAGGAACCCTCAATTTTTAATCGCTAAACTTTTTCACACAGTGTTAAATTCTAATGTTGCTGCGTCTGGAAAGTTAGCTGTATGTTGCAGGGCAGCGTATGGGAAGTCACAGCAAAAATCGAGGGGAGATTTTGCATTTGCTTTCGAAGTTCCAAAATCCAAAACAGCATAGCCTGACTAAATAAGTTGAAATTCATTCTATCATAAATATAAGTAATTGAATTAATCGTTCAAACTAGCATATATTGCAATTGTTGTAAGTGTAACACAAAATGGTAGTAGACTTGTTTGATTATATTGGCATAACTTGCAGTTTACAAGTACAACTTTACTACAATAAGGCTGAGTTGAGATTGAGAATGTTCCTAGTGTCAGTAGCCAGTAGCGAGTAGAAATTCACGAAAACTAAACTCGCACAAAAACTACGTGTATTAATATAAAAACCATAAATAACATTAATGATTAAAATTATAGCTACTACAAACTACAAAGTTAGCTACAAAAATGCATTAAATTGAATTCGAGCATGAATGAAGTGAAGGTCAACTCGACGGCAATTAACAATTGATTGTTTTATTGACAATTGGAAGAAATTATTAAAGACAAATATCCAAGGGGAAGCGGAATCTATAAGTTTGGTAAGACGATTAATTATACTACTAAAGACTTCGTTTGTTTGTACGTACCATATTGATTTGTAAATCTATGCAATTTTCTATAGTATTCCTCATGAGATGCATGTAAAATGACTGGCGAAACCAGCACCAGCAGACCCCATGAACTAAATTCCACTGGAGACAAGAAACTAGGATCTAATTCTAAAGTCGCAGTGCCTTCAAATAATAATGAATTCAATACGAATACTGTTAATGGAAAAATTCTAACTACTGAACCTTCATCCTCATCCTCAACCTCAGTTGCTTCTACAGTAAATGAACTTCGTCATCGTGAACGTGGAAATATTCCAGCTACTTCAAATCTGGTAAACAATTGCCTCATTATCACCACAGTCGTGCAATATATAACTTTTGGTTTATCTTTTAGAATAATGGATACCCAACAACTACCCCAAATCTACCTCAAACTCAACCTGTACCACTTATTGTCCAAACCCAAAGAAATCAAAATTTATCCAAACCCCTAATTTTCATATTCCTAGGACTCGCAATTGCTTTTGGTCTGGGCCGAATTCTAGTTCAGTTCCGAACAGAAGTTAACCTGCAACAACTATCTAAGAAACCAGTCTCACCATTCAAATCAGCATCAATTCCACCTAGTCAAAAAAATGAAGGAATTGAAAATAAACTTAAATCACCTCCACCTAAACCAAAATCTTATCAACATCCAAAAGTGTATAATGATCCATTTGGTCCTCCTGCTCCGCCTGAAGTAATTTCTGTTGTTAAGGATAATGTAGAATTGGAGCCTGAATATGTTGAGTATGCTCAACAATTGAAACTAGTCTTGGGAACGTTGAAAAAAGCAATTGGAAGATTGGCTGAAAACAGTACTGAAGTTGCTGGTTTAGTTAAAATGAAACCAAATAAAGATCCTAAAGACCAAGGTGAAGTTAAACTGGAATCGGATGTCAATAAATTACTGGAGGATGATGATGATGTCAAAGATGATATCAAGGAATCAGTTTCATCGGTTCTTACTAATACGGATGACGAATCGGAGACTTTTACAGTACCAATTCCTAACGAGCCCCAATCCAATGTAGAAGAGACTAAAACACAACGCGAAAAAACTATCGAGTTCCGACAAAAATCCCAAAAACCAGCTACAAATCCATATGACGCCATAATCGATTACCGCAAGAAAAATGCAAAGCGAGAAGAAGAGCTGAGTGATTTGATTTTGAATGAAGAACCTGAAGACATTCCTGACTCAATTTTTGAAGAAATCGAAGAACGAAAAATTGAAAAAGACAAACTAATGAATGAATTGATTCATTACTTTTTTCAAAACTACCGTGAAGGTACAGAAGAAGAATTAGATTTACAAGATTCATTTTACAAGGATGTTACTGAATCTGAACTTGAATCCATTCGACATCGACTTCATGATACTCTGTTCCATGAGCCAAGGGACTTGAAAAAAGACTTGGAAAACAATATACTTTATCTTGCTCCTGATGATGAAGGACCTGAAACTGTATTTGATGAAGAGTTAGGAATGGAAGTTAAGTTAGATGTTAAAGAAGAATTGGATTCATTAGTTGGGGCTGAGCGGAAGTTTATATATGATGGTTTAAAGCGTCAATTTAAAGTTGAAGAAAAAATTAAAGAAGGAATGAATAAAATAGTTCAAAAAGAAAAGGAATCGGAATCAGAAAAATCAGAATATAAAGATTAATTTAACAATTCCAAATTCACACTTTAAATTTTATTTTTAACTAAGATTAGATTAATCGCGTGTTATAAAATAATTGTATATTTTTATAGGCATATTGTAAATGATATTCCTATCTTATCTACTATTGATTTGCATTTTCCTTTACTGTAATGTAACTGACTTCTGAGTTTACTCGCATTTTTTTCTGTTTGTGTAATGAATGATTGATTTTGATTTTGAGCTTCGTTTTGGTATTAATAAATAAAGCACAAGTAAGTAGTTAAACGAGAATATTTATTGTATTTCAGAGTTTCTTAAGAATATCAATATTTTTTTTTCTTGTAAAAGATGAAGGAAATAGTTGTACTTGTAACTGTAAGAATAAGAAACTTGTACATTGTTCTCCAGTTCCCTTTTTAAGTTGTTTTTAGCATCCTCCTCAAGAAGATTAATAAGTTAAAAGAATAAGTAAATTATTTTTGCCTCGAGACATTTTAGGGATTGTTTTTTGGTGTTGCTGCTGCTTGGTGTAAGTGAATGTACTTTTACCTTTGAAGTGTAAATTTTGTACACGTATTCAATAATTTTATTTATCATTTTCAAGTTGAAATTTCAAGTGTTAGGTTGACGGATATTTAGTCGTTAGTTTCTGCCTGGTCCTATTTTATCTTTAAAAAACATTCTTTTAGAAAATGTTTGTTAAACTCAGTGCTAGTTTACTCGTTGTATTTCTCTGCATTCAGTATTTGAATGCCCAAAATGACTTGAAAATTGATGTCTTGTCTAAGCCAGCCCATTGTGATAGGAAAACTCAAAATGGCCAAAAAATTAGCGTTTTGTACAAGGGATCTTTAACTAATGGAAAAGTTTTTGATTCAAGGTAACGTCACATTCCTTTATGAATGAAAAAAGGCTTCAATACACTATACTCTAATATTTTTCCAATTTTGTGTTTGTCTCCAGCTTGGATCCATCAACTCCATTTAAATTTACAGTTGGGGTAGGTCAAGTAATTAAAGGATGGGATATGGGATTACTTGATATGTGTGTTGGAGAAAAGAGGAAATTAACTATTCCACCACATTTGGGGTATGGTGATCGTGGAGCTGGTGGAGTTATTCCTCCAAGTAAGATTTCAATTTCAATGAATGTTTGTGGATATAAAAACTACAATTTGCTAATTCTTATTTGATCTGTTTGTTAATTTTAGGAGCTACCTTAATCTTTGAGACTGAACTTTTGGGAATTCAATAAGAATTGAAATTCGAATTATACATAATGAAGATTCTGAGATAATTTCTAGTTATAATTTATAAAAGTTATGCATATTATATTCTGCTTGAGTCCAATGGGTGTGTTGGCTTAATTTAAAATAAATAAATAAATACATTTTCAAAGCAAATGATCTCTCTATTAAATTCAAATAATTTGACTTTTATTGGTTTCTCGTTCTCCAGTATTGAGAATTTCCATAGTTCTACCCAATTCATTTAGCATTTCCAAGCGTCTCTTGTCGATCTCAGGCTCTGCAAATTTAGGATCTAAAGTAGGATCTGTTTCAAGCTTTTTGGAAGTTACTTTTTCGGGAGCACCAATTTTCGATTGAACTAAATGGCGACAATATTCCAATGTAAACTGACTCGGGGAAGTACCAGATGAAATTTTTTCAAATGAATCGCTCCCTGGAGATATCATCAATGGATTATTTATATCCGTGTCAAGCCCTTTCCTATTACAATTAGAAACCATTATCATGCAAATTATTTTGCAAAAGGGTTTACATTTTGCACTAACGGGAAAGGTGTTTGAAATGCATAATGGGAAATGATTTCCTTGAGACGCCTTGACAAAGAGATGTCGTTTTTAGAATGAAAGTTCAGAGATGCACCATATTTATGTGCAACTATTCTGAGTACGCGATAAATAACTTTTCTCGTTTCAGTATCCAGTTCCTAGGTTGATATTCAATTTGTTAGCTAGTTGTGGTTCGTTTAGTTACAGCTTTTATTACCTGGAATAGATCATATTTCGTCCCGATTATCGCCAATGTTATTGGAAATGGCTCTAGAAAGTTTTTATCCTAATACCGAATAAGAAAACAAGAAGGAATTAGAAAACACAAAGCTCAAGTTAATCACTGGCAATACCTCCGGATCAGCAAGCTTTGTAAACATTTGTTCATATTTATTTTCAAGAGTTTCCGTTAGTTTTATTCCGGATGACTTATCCATTTTTTTCAACGTTTCTTTAAACGCTCTGTAAAAGCAAAATGGTCGTTGTAGTTGCATTGCTAGTAAAGATTTTGTTTATTCTGCAACTTCGGAATTTACCTTTTAGCATTGGTTAGAATGCTCTCAAAAGTGCTCCAAACTTGTTTAGGTTGCGAAAGATCCAATACAATAAAAAGCGTCATTATTGTTAATGAAGGACAGTGTAAGATTGGGATTTCGATCAAATCAGAAACTTCGGACGCATCTCCACCCAGTTCCCAAATGTGGCATACTTCTCTAGTCTAATCAAGTTTTAAGTTTGAATCGTGAACACTATGAATTCAGTACTGCATAATTTCAGCTACCAAGTTACTTACGGTATCTCGATTTATGCGTCTAGCAAAGTTAAAATCAAGAGCCAGCGTTCGTTGAGGTTCATCATCTTTTTCCAAAAACGAATAAATTATCGATGTTTTGCCCTATTAGAGTATTAGATATTAGAATGAAAGAGGAATAGGATTTTCTACTATTTGATAAAAACTTCTTTGCTTACTGCGAATTCATTTCCCAAGAAGAATATCGTGGTAAAGTCCTGAAACCTGGGTGTTTTGTCTTTCAACTTTATGTTTTGTCCCTTGCCTTCCTCCATGGCCGCTGCGGCATGATCCCATAAAGACAATCCAGATGAAGCTAAGTAATCCCTAGGATGGAAAATAGACGAGGTTGCGAATGAAAAGTTTCAGTGTCTTTTTACCGATACCATAAAAGTAGTTAGATTTACCTATCCAAAACTTGCTTATTACAAAACTCGTCAATTCTTTTTAAAAATGCTCTAACCTCTGGAGGTTGATGTTGCAGCAATTCTTCAGCACTTTCTTCAGCAGTATTTTCCATTTCAAAATGGATTTTGCTATAATCAAAACTTTTCAGCTTCCTTCCTGTCGTCAAGCTCAACTTATATGTACTTTAGCTATATTTTAACGTTACGGATCATGGTTCATGGAAGGATGAATAATGCTCTGAATTGAAACGGATGAGTGACAGGTGTACACCAAGCTGCTTAACCTGTCATTCAGGAAGTTTGTCTGTGTATAAAAACAGATTCTACTCGTCCTCCTGGTATTTTTTAATGCATTGTGTAGTGTATAATTTAGATTTACAATACAATACCTCAACTTTTTAGAAGCCAGATCCAGATGCAGAAGATATCCACTAAACTTACATTTGTATCGATTGCGATGACTAAGCTTATGCTATAAAACGAACGGAAAACTATGGTTACATTTCCAAAACATATTTTTGTATTCAGAATTAACAATTTTATTCACCAAGATCATGCACTTTATTTGTAGCTTGTATTTGTAACATATTTAGTTGTCCTTTAGATATTTTTCTCTTAACTAACCAATTTCGAGATGAAAATCCAATAATTATGGAGTTTTGTGATATTTTTGTAAAGTTTTTTTTTTATTTTTTTTTAACTCTTTAAAATTTTCAATTCACACTTTTAAATTAAATTCATTTTTCACTTGTTTTATATTTTAGATCCATACTTATTGTTTCATTCCAATTACTATTAGTGAGTTTGAAGCTCTGGTCCAGGAATGCAGCCAATTTGTTCGGCAACCGCAACAGACTAAAGTTTCATTAAATAAAATATTAGTGCTAAGCTAAGCTAGGTCGCATATTTTAGCTAAAGTTATGATTCTTACAGTCTGAAAAGCATTATAAAATCCTAAAGTTTCTTCTTTTGAGCCAAATTCCATTTTGAATGTATGAAATTTTGGTAAGTCAGAACTTCCTTTAAATTCAGCACAAGCAGTCCAAAAACAATTCCATCCAATTTCCAAGCCATATGAATTCAGTTCAGGAAGAATACAAATTTCATTCCATTTGTAAATATAATGTTGCATGGCTGTAGCTGGTTCTGGATAATTCCCGGCCTCAAAAACAACTTTATCAAATGAGTTTCCATTGTGAACTATTTTTAACGTTCCAGTTCCAAGGTGTCTGAAACCTACAATCAGTTCTAATGGAAGTCAGGACAAGAGCTATTGCATTATTATTAACCAGTTTAAAACTTACTGCATTTGTTTTGAATAAAAATTGAAGCATTTTCTAGCATAAAGCGTACGCCTTGAATTTGATGGGTAGAAGAATTCTCTCCACCAAATCCGGTAGAAATCTCAGTCAAAGCTGATGAAGGCAATCCCGATGTCTTAGTCTTGGCGAGATTTGTTGGACCTGAAACAATTCTACATTTGCAAAATTCTCAACAAAAAAACATTGGCATATTAATAGTTTACGGTTTGTCAATTGTTCCAAGAGTTGAGTAAATTCTGCGGCGGTTTCAACTGAAGCAAAATTGAAAACAAACTTGATAGTTTCTCGTGAATTAGGTTTGGATGAGTCAATTTCAATTGCAGTTTCACCAATGATATTGTAAACAAGATGCGATGTAAGCAATCGATTAAATCGTAATGTATTTTCATTTTTCCAATCCCGTTTCTTCAAGAATGCCATAAGCCAATATTTATCTAAAAATCGCGTTTTTTATGGATTTTAAGGTATTTTGGACTACGAATTAGGAGTAAAATTACCTGTATAAGTTTTAGTGGTGAAAACAGCAACAGAATCAGTGGATCCAACAATGTTATTACCATGAACTCGAAGAAGGTTTACATTAAAATGGTGGATAATTTTATTTCCGGATGTTTGATTAATTTGCCTGAGGATGTGAAATGGCAAAGGCGAAAACGCTTGAACTTGTGCCATGGGAAAATCATTTGGTGCATTAGCTTCATGGCGAATCCTAGTTGACATAGGTCGCCAATCGTTGCCAAAAACTCCGTTTCGATCAAACTGGTACTGTGAAGGAAGGGTTGAGATTGTACGAGAGTTCGAACGGGAGCGAGAAAAGTTTCGACTTCGAGTAACTTCATTTTCATAAGTTGGATCCATTCTGAATAATTTAAACAAGTAAATTAGTCGAGTTTTTTGGTTTTTTGTTGTTAAATTTTTTTTAAGTCTTACGATGAATCATAAAGTCCATGAACCAGATTACGATTTCGTGAACCAGACCGAGATCTGCCAAGTTGTAAAGTTTGCTGTAAAAAACCTTGATCTTTTGACTTTTCAAACGATTCAACGGTTTTTGATGTCAATGTTGCATTTGTACTTGAAGACGAACCCATTATTGCCCAAGGCAAGAGCGACTCATCAGAACGTGACCCAATAATTTCAACCAAGGAACCATTAATTGCTGGAGGTGGACATGGGAAATTAGTTGGCCCTATTTTTAAAAAATAAATTGTCTATAGAAATACTTTCAAAGAATTAAAAGCACAGCTGAACTTTAGCTTGCCTCCAACATAATTATCTGTGGCCATTGAAGCACTCCGTGTCCGTGTAGTTTTTCTTGCCGTTGAATGCGAGTAAAATTTCAATAACCTTTTTCTTCACAATTAACTGAAATGTCAATTTAATTATATGCCAAAAACTTTTCGATGCGGAATGATAGTGAATGAATGACTGAACAAATTGTAACATTTGATTTTGATAAATGAATCAATCAATTAACCAAGGTTTATAGACTATTAGCGTTACTATAGAAAAGATAAGTAAATTACGGCAACCGTACTTTATTTTTACCTTTCTATAGTAACGCTAATAGTCTATCAACCTTGCAATTAACGTTGTACCCAGCGCAGTTTATGTGGAACCTTAGCAACATCAACGTCGTACTTTAGTACTTAGTTAAAAACCATCCGTAGGCCGCCTTAACAAAGACTATTAATAAGAACGCGTAAGTACAAGTAAAAGTACAGCCATTGAGGCCTCAATAGTCAATCTCAACAGCAATAGGTCGTTAACTTTTCAAAGATTCAATGCAGTGATCCTGAGTTGGTGGCTGTTTGTTGCAAACGTCCAGTCGCAACAATGTAGCAGTGTTGTTTTTGGAACAATAAGAATGAAAACATGCAGATTGCATTCATTCATCCATGATTTTCACACATTTGACATTGATTGATGATTACTAATTCCAAATCTTTAGAACAACTAACATTTCTGTGGCGTCGTAGCGTTGGTTTGTGTTATGTTGGTGGAAGCAGCATTAAAAATGCGAATGTTTTCGTAAAACCATTGAAAGTGAAAGTCAAAAGATGACGATAGACTTGTCGAGTGGACTATTGACTATGTAAAATGAGTCATTTCGAGCACGGCAGATGATCAGAAGTCAAGAGTCAGATGTTTTGTTTTCCGAAGTAGTTAGTTTACATTACGAAAATTAATTATTTAATTGGTTTAATTTATGTTGGTCCGTAGTTAATTTGTAATTATTGTTTTTGCATGGTGGTTTTTTGTTGTTGCTCGTAAAAATGTCCCAAGCTCCAGTTCCAGAAGATTTCTATCAAACTCAATTAAATGCTTATCAGTCCAACACCTTTCAATCCATACGACAACAGGCCTTAAGGACTGGACAACTTTATTCAGATCCAAATTTCCTTGCAAGTGACATATCAATTTTTGGACGAGGTGGTAAGCATGGACCTCATCGAATTCGTTATAATGGTGGAAATATTTATTGGAAACGGCCAGGGGTAATAATCATTGATTTGAAGCTTATAGAATGATGTACAAAGATTTGAGATGTGTCTTGAATTTTTACAGGAAATTAGCAGAACACCAGCCTTTATATCAAACGGTGTCTCAAGATTTGATGTAATTCAAGGAGAATTGGGTAAGTTAAAATTGGATCCATTACAACAAAACAATGAAGGTGCTGAAAACTCAATTTTGTTGTATCTTATTATTAAAGGGAATTGCTGGCTTGTAGCAGCCATTGCAAATCTTACGATGTATCCTGGCCTCTTTGGTCAAGTTGTACCTGGTGATAACGGAGGATTTCGTCCTGGAGAATATACAGGAGCCTTTCATTTTCGGCAAGTCCAATAGTCTATACAGAAGAACTTGACCAAAGTTTCATTTACTCGGTCGGTTTTGTAGGTTTTGGATCTATGGGCATTGGACGGATGTAATAATTGATGATCGATTACCATGCACCAGCCGTGGAGAATTGTTGTTTCTTCATTCTGAAGACACCACTGAATTTTGGAGTGCTTTATTAGAAAAGGCTTACGCCAAGTACGTATCAATGTGGAACTATTACACCATTAAGCATAAGAGTTGTAGCTAATATCCTTTTAATATAAATAGGTTACACGGTTCTTATGAAAGTTTGGCTGGTGGAACAGCTTCTGAAGCTCTGCAAGATTTTAGTGGAGGGATTGTAGAAGGAATTGATATTGAAATAGATGAAAGAAAGCAAGATTTGTTTAGAACGCTTAAAAAGGCCTATGATCGTGCATCTCTGTTAAGTTGTTGTGTTTTTGTAAGCCAAAATTTTTTGAATCTATTTAACCTTAGTTGAATGGTGGTTAATTAATAATTTTTACATGTAACTAAAATATTGCAGAAATCAGGAACTTCAGGTTACGAAGAACGAATTCGTAATGGATTAGTTCGAGGGCATGCTTATTCTATAACTTCAGTCGTCGTCGTCCAACTTCGTGGAGGTGGAGTAGAGCAATTGATTAGAATTCGTAATCCATGGGGCGATAAGTATGAGTGGAATGGAGCTTGGAGTGATGGGTAAATTTAAAAGAAAAACATTTATTAATTTCTTAACGCTTTCTCATGAAACTTATTGTTGAAAATTTAGTTCGCGTGAATGGAACTTGGTTGATCCATCGATTCGTCAACGTCTTGGTGTTACAAATCGCTCTGATGGTGAATTTTGGATGTGTATGAGAGATTTCCAACGTGAATTTAGTCGTGTTGAAATATGTCACTTATCACCGGATCCAGTTGACACTCACATTAAAATTTCTGGAACACCGTGGAAAAAAGAAATTCATCATGGTTCATGGTTAAGAAGTAAAGGAACAGCCGGGGGCTGCCTTAATTTCTCAACATTTGCTAGTAATCCTCAATTTTTCTTCCACTTTGAAGCGTCGGATCATGATGGAGATTCTAACAAATGTACTATCATCGTAAGCTTGCTACAGAAGAGAGTTCAGCGTTCTGCTTTAAAGGATCGGGATTATTTATGCATTGGATTTCGAATTTTTAAATTAAGCGATGGTGCTTCCTATACGAACGATGGAAGAACTAAATTAGATTTATCTGCTCTCAAAAGTAAATCCAAGTATTTTGAACCTTTAAGTTCTGGGGCATATGCTGACTCGAGGGAGGTCAGTGCCAGATTTGAAGTTCCGACTGGAAATTATTGCATTGTACCTTCAACCTTTGAGCCAAATCAAGAAGGAGATTTTTTACTTCGCGTCTTTTCCGAGCCTTCCGGTTTTAACGTAGTGGAATCCAATTTTCAAAATCTTCATATTGGTGGGTACGGTCCTAACCCAGTGCCTCCACCCGTTAATTATCCTTACCACCAACCTAGACCTCTTGCACCAGCACATTCAGTTCCAGGTGGAAATTATCCTTATCAGCAGCCACCAGTCCAAGCTCAGCCCTCTCCAGTTCCATTACCTATGTCAGCATGTCCTTACCCGTCTGGTGGGGCTGGACTAATACCTTCACTGCCAGGCTCTGGCAGTAACAATCCTTATCAACCCCAGAATCAATCAAATTATCCTAATCCGGGTTATGCGCCAACTACAGCTCATCCTCAACCATTATTTCCTAACCCTTATGCCCCAGCTAGTATGAATCAACAAAACCCTGATTGCTACTCGTACAACGCTCCACCTACTGCTTCAGCTCCACCAATGGCTGGACCTTATCCAGTAAATCCATCACTGCCATATCCTAATCCTAATCCTCCACCGACAGGCCCTTCGACTGGAATAGGGTTTGATAATTTATTTAGAACATGAAACATGACTAATTGATTTAATTGGTATTGATATTTTGGTTTTATTTGACATTAATCTAATTGAGCTTATTTTCACGATATTTGTTTCGTTTACTCTCATGTTCTACAGTATTGATATTATCAGATATAAGTATTACAATAAAATATTAAACCTGAATTTAAATTTTGGCAAAATATTCAGTAGCGTCATCCACTTTGTTTCGAGCGATTTCCGACTTAAGACAGGTTAATTGTCTAGTATTTCATACTCACCATGGCAACTACACTAAGTTTGTTTATTTCGCCGGGGCTTGTTGTTAGAACAAATTGTTCTATTGACCCACCTTATTGAGCCCAGCGAAATAACAAACTTAGTGTAGTTGCCATGATACTCACTATTATTAGCCAAATAGTTAAATTGTTGCTTAGACACCCGTCTTGCTTGTCGTTGCTTTCTTCAAAATAAAACATATCTGTAATATTTCATTTCAATCATTTGCATCAAATCGGACCATTCTAACTACAGAGCTAATTAAAGATTATAACTCTTTGTTTCTTACACTAGTAGTTAAAATACACTTTGGACATGGCTGGAACAGCACCTTCTACTTCTGATTCCGGAAAACGACTTGAGGTACAGGGATTGTAAAATCTACAAATGTTTTATTTTCCTAAATTATAAAATAGTTATTGAATCTAATATAATATTTTGATTTTTCAGTTATTTGTGCGAAAGCTACCACGGGATATTACTGAGGAAGAACTCCAAACAATTTTTGGTGTATTTGGTGAAATTGATGGTATCCGATTAATAAAGCATCAAACAGGAAGTTGTAAGGGGTATGCTTTCATTAATTTCAAACAAAAATCTGATGGCTTAAAAGCAATGCATCGTGTAAGTTATTCCTCAAGCACTTTGAAAATTTAATTAATTTTAAACACAATATTTTTAATTTTATGAAGTTAAACGGAAAGGAAATTCGACCACGATTATATCTTGATGTTACTTTTGCTAATTCAAATTGTCGTCTTTTTGTTGGAAATATCCCAAAAAGTAAAGGGAAAGAAGAATTACTCCAAGAGTTTCGTAAAATTTCTCGTAAGAATAAATCAAAGCGTATTTGATTAATCCTATTTGTACAACTAACAAGTAAAAAATATTTTGAATGAATTAACAGCCGAAGTTAAAGACATAATCATCTACCGATCTCCAGATGAAACCTTTCGACAGAATCGTGGTTTTTGCTTTTTAGAATATGCACATCATTCTAAAGCTTCAAAAGGTTTAAAAACTCTGCTCATGCATAAACCTCGCCGTATCTTTGATTGTGATTATTTGGTGGATTGGGCCGACCATGAATCAATTCCAGGAGATGAAGTAATGACACGTGTTAAAACTGTTTATGCCAAAAACTTAAGTGCCACTGTTAGTGAAGAGCAATTAAAAGCAGTATTTGGAATTTGCGGAGAAGTTGGACGAGTTAAAAAGATCAAGGTTAGTATTTCATTTCTAAAAGGTTTGAATCTTAAACTTTTTCTGTTTGCAGAGTTTCGCATTTATCCATTTTTCAAATCGGAAAGACGCTGAAGAAGCAATCAATACATTACACGGAAAAAAATTGGGTGGTTCAAATATTGAAGTCACTTGGGCTAGGCCACCAACAGCTAAAAGCAAACGTGAAGAAATACTTCGAAACAGAGAAATTCGAACTGCACAATTGTTGATGGGCAAAAATGTGTAAGTAATTCGTTGAAAATGACCTCATCCTCGAAAGTTTAAGTTTTAATATTAATGTTTGATTTTGTAGGAGATCAGAATCTGGTATGTCGGTTGAACCAGATATGTTGAATCCATTTCAAAATTATGCATCTGCTTTTCGCCATCCAACCGAAAATTGGCGACGCACAATGAATGCTAACTCAGGATTTGGAGATCAAATGCAAATTCATACCAGGCAATTAAATGAATCAACTTTTTCTGAATATCCAAATTATTTTGAAGAGCCACAAAGCCAAGGGTTAGAATTTCATGAAGGACATTATTATGGGATTGGAAATCAAAATGCTTTAGAGCATGGAGAACAGCCATTTCCTGTACACCCATATTTTCGTTTATGAAAACTTCCCAACTACAATATTACAATTGCAATATGCATAAAATGCACAATTTAAAATTTAATTCCAATTTGTACTTAAAATTAAAATTTAGTTAGGACAAGGAAAACTAAAATTATACAATGAATCTAAATGCATCATTATTGAAAACTTTTGAAGGCAATAAATTAGTACAAACAAATATTTGGTATGGTGTATGGCAACTTCTGTGTTGATCATTAAACCTAAATTTTTGCTGTGACTTCCCATAACGGCATGGAAACCGTAGCGTTGTT
>JAQGCY010000263.1:0-20976 GCA_034700645.1 Xenylla mediterranea | reverse complement strand
AATTTCCCAAAAAGAGCCTGTTCATTCACAACTTCCAATTCTTTCGGCTCCCAATCAGTGTCACCGGATTATAGATTATCCATGATCCGTGAAAAATCCAATCCGCTAGATTATGGATAAACAAGTCAATAGAATTGGAGGTATTGAATATGATTGGATTGTAATTTGAATAGGTTGCACCGTTGCACGGTAACAAATTGGATTCTTCTTTACGGATTGGATTGAGAATTATCCCTGAATCCGTTGAAATCGGTATTCACTATTCAGTAACATTAAAATGTTCATTGTTCAGATTTGTTTGGACGGTTTGTAAAGTTCAAAATCCGGTCGCTCTGCTTTCAAAGTCCTGAATACTATACCGAAAGAAATAGATCCAAATGGTTAAGGGCTTATTGAAGCAGCTGTCATTGACAGCCTGTCAATCTTAAAACTGGAGCTGACAGGGGATTAAACCATTTTCAATTGGAGCTGACCTGTGTTGCACAGCATACTTGCACGTGAATTAATTGAAACGACTAGATGGTCTAATATATGAGCATGACCTAATTGGTGATTGTGGGAGGGAATAAAAAAGCCGACAAGAAGTTGGAGTAAGTAAGTATAAGTACACGTGGGAAGGATGGATGGAATTCTCTAGACTATTCCAGTCCTAAAAAATAATGATGAGAAAAAAACCATGAGCCACATTTACATTTTCACTCACACACACTCAAAGTGTAGTAGTTTCTGCTCTGGCTCCATTCTGGCTGTGGCTCTACTATTAAACACTCCGGCTAAAAGCTAAGCTGAGCAAAAGTTTGATTGAGCTGAGTTCTTTTTCTACCTGACTTTGGATCCTGGAGGAGTAAATTTTAGTTGTGTCTCTGTCCTTTGTGTCCATAATAGAATTTACTGGAAATCTATACATACATTATAACTATCCATAACCAACAATTAACTCAATACATTTAATTTGAAACTTAACCATCAACCATGTCTGTGGTTGGAATTGATTTTGGAAATGAGTCCTGTTTCGTAGCTGTGGCCAGACAAGGTGGAATTGAAACTGTGGACAATGACTACAGTCTCCGTGGCACACCGTAAGTACAATCAATAAATTACATCTAGTTTTAATCATTGTTCCATCAATTAATTCTAACCCTCATTTACTTACATAGATCTTGCGTTGCATTTAATGAGAGGCAGAGGATTCTTGGGGTTCCAGCTAAAAATCAGTTGGTTACAAATTTGAAAAATACAGTTTTTGATTTCAAAAGATTTGTGGGTAGACGTTATGATGATCCAATTTGTCAAGAATTGTCTCAGGGTAAACCATACAAAGTTGTCCCAAGTCCAACTGGTCAGGCTGCAGTAGAGGTCAATTACCTTGGAAAACCCCAAGTTTTTACTTTCGACCAAATTACAGCTATGCTCTTTACTAAATTAAAACAAACCACGGAACATGCCATTGGGACAAAAATGTCAGATTGTGTTGTTTCCGTAAGTAGAAAAACGAGACTTATCATCTTGTGTTAGGGGTATTCGTAGCTATATTTAAATTTATCAAATTACAGGTTCCATCTTACTACACAAATGCTGAACGAGAATCACTTTTAGATGCATGTTCCGTGGCTGGATTAAATGTTCTTCGTCTAATGAATGACACAGCAGCATCGGCTCTTACTTATGTTTTCTACAAACAAGATTTACCACCAATTGAAGAAACTCCAAGACACGTAACTTTTGTCGACTGTGGACACTCGGCCCTCCAAGTATTCATCGTAGCATTCAATAAAGGGAAAATGAAGGTAAGGAAGTTAATTTACTAGGTGATTCTTTAACTTTCGTAATTTACTCAACTTGACATTGGTAAATTTATATTTCATAGGTTCTGGCAACAGCTTCTGATCCGTATACAGGTGGTCGGAATTTCGACAACATTATAGCACATCATTTTGTTGAAGAATTCAAGAAAAAGTATAACCTTGATGCATCAACTAATCACCGGGCATATATTCGACTTTTAGCTGAAGTAGACAAACTAAAAAAGCAAATGTCTGCAAACTCGACAAAGCTGCCTTTGAACATTGAATGTTTCATGAATGACGTGGATGTTTCAACATCTTTGTGCAGGTAAGAATCTTATCGAAAGCAGTTTTGGTCTCAGCGAACAATTAAGATTAAAATGAGTAAAATTTTCATTTTCAGAGCTGATTTTGAAGCAATGGCTGGACCCTTGTTTACTAGAGTAGAAGGTACTTTAGCACAATGTTTGAAAGATTCAGGTAGGTTTGGGTACTATTACCATTGTTTAGCGTAAATTTATCTATTACTTTATTTATGCTGTTCTTTTCTATAATTTTCGTTCTCTCAATAGGTCTTCAAATGGATGACATTCACTCGGTGGAAATAATTGGCGGATCTTCACGCATTCCAGCAATTAAGCAACTAATTGAAAAAGTTTTTAACAAGGCACCTTCAACTACTTTAAATCAGGATGAATCTGTAGCTCGGGGATGTGCTATCCAGTGTGCTATTCTTTCACCAACTTTTAAAGTAAGAGATGTTGTAATTGAAGACGTGCAGCCATATCCCATCAAAATTGTTTTTGATGAATCCTTGCGATCTAATGGGTAAGTGTATGCGATTAGTACTCAAAGAACAAGCGATATTAGTCGGATTTAATCGTAAACGTTACTTTGATTGATTTCTAGGGAATTGGAAATGTTTCCAAAGTTTCATACTGTACCTTACAGTAAAATGATCACTTTTTACAAGAAAGATCCATTTAGTTTGCGGGCGATGTATGAATCTAGTGTACCATACCCAACTAAGGATATCGGTATGTCCCTATCTATTTGCTGAATTTATGGTTCAAACATATTATTTATTTCAAGTAAACTCAAATCTCCTTATTCGCAGGTATATATAACTTGACTGGTATTAAGCCCGCTGCTAATGGTGAAAATTTGAAAGTGAAAGTCAAGACTAAACTTGATATCAATGGGATATTCTGTGTACCCTATGCTACTGCTTATGAGAAAATTGAAGCTCCTGAAGTAGAAGAGGAGCCAATGGAAGTTGAGACCACTAATGGAAATGGAACCCCAGGAAATCCAGCTCCAGCGGAACCTTCAGACGTCAAAATGGAGGAAGAATCTAACAACAAAAATTTGGACGATGTTAACATGACCAATGCTGATGAAACGAACAAATCAGGTGTTCCTAATGGACTTGATGCTAATAATGATCCTTCTCAACCTCCATCAAACCCAGAGGTAAGTCTATTATCCAATAATGTTAACATTTTCTTTGTCTTATGGTAAATGTTGAATATTCCAGGTTCCTGATGAGAAAAAAGCCCCAAAACCTAAGAAGCAACAATTCAAATCATTCGAAGTGCCTATAGAAGTAATTAGTTCTAGAATTACACGGAATGATTTGAATCTTCTAATCGAAGCCGAGGTAAGTTTATCAAGATTAGAAGTGAGATTATTGTTTTTAAATTAACAACTTTTTTAATAACGGTTTGTACTTGATAGGCCGAAATGGTTGCGCAGGATCGCAAAGAAAAGGAACGGGTTGATGCAAAGAATGCTTTAGAAGAATACGTCTATTCCCTTCGGTCAAAACTTGATGATGAGTATCAAAATTTTGTAACTGAAGAGGAAAAAAATAAGATGATCTCATCATTGAATGATGTTGAAAATTGGCTTTATGATGAGGGAGAAGATCAGGAAAGAAGTGTGTATAGCAAAAAACTAGAAGAATTGAAGGTAATTACTCCAAGGAAAAAGCGGTTCTGCCAAATTCTGTGATTCTGCTTTTTTCACATTAGGTATTTGACTAGAAGAACTCCAAGCTTAGATTACAATTAATTCAATTAGTTTTTAGTAGTTCCTTCTTTGGCTTCATACTACTATGCGCACTTCCTTTCCTCTTATGTTTTGACAGATTTAATATACTTTCTTCCTTTGTTTTCTAGTCATTTGGAGATGCTGTGCAACAAAAACTAAACGAATTCAACAGAAAACTTTGGGAAGAGGAACAAGCAAAATTAAAACCTCCAGAGCCAGTACCAGCTCCAGAATCTACAAATGTCGGCGCTGGAGAAAACGGACAAAATGCTAACGCTGGAGTTGAAGAAAAGCCAGCAGAAGTCTCCTCAACGACTCAAAATTAATTTAAGTAAGGTTAGGAAAAGGACTTGTGGGCTTTTTTATACTTGCGTCACCCAGTCGATCGCTTTAGTGGATAAACATAATTATTATATTATAATTATTATTATCATTACAATGTTTTAGTTGTATCAACTAACTAATGTAGTGGTAAAAGTAAAAATATCCTGCTCTGTAACTAAACGTGCTTATTTTTTACTGTACAAGTAGTCAAAATCCTGGATTTCTTTTTGAACAAAACTGAAGTAATCTGTGATTCACATTAACAACTCTATGGACGGAAGTAAGAGCAGCGTCCATTGTATTCTACCGGTGGAGGTGGTGTGACTAATAAATAAAGCTCGCAACTCTAGTAATTCTTTCAACGTTTTGTTAGGTTTAAGATACTATAATCATAGATATTTATTTACTAATTGTCCAATTTATGATACAAACTTAAGTATTGAGAAGTCAATGAAACAAAGGTCCACGATGGTTATTCCCGTATCAAATGTAATTTTGTAGTTTCTGTGTTTTATTATGGAATTTATAAGTTGACTGGATCGTCAATTAGTTTGCTGTGTACATCCCAAAGATTCTGAAATAACCATAATAACGAGTATTCTTAAACCTGAAGAATTTAGGAAAATAGTTTTGTATGTAACGTAGACTTCTTACCTTGAAGTACTTGACCGTTTTGACCTTAAGCTCAAGTGTAGCATCCTCATCGCAGAGCATGATTGTTCTTGGATGTTGTTGAAATGCTGAGACAGTCCACATATGATTTACACCTTCTTCAATTGCTTTGTATAAAGCAAATGCTTTATGGGATCCAGTAATGAGAACCATGACTTCCCTTGCATCCATAACAGTGCCAACCCCAACGGTCAAGGCTTGTTTCGGCACTTTGTTCAAGTCATTATCAAAGAATCTTGCATTTGCTATAATAGTATCATGGGCCAGGGTTTTAACCCTTGTACGAGAGACTAATGAAGAGCCAGGCTCATTAAATGCAATGTGTCCATCAGGACCAATTCCACCAACAAATAGCTCAATTCCACCAGCATTAGTAATTTCTTTCTCATAGTCTTCGCATTCTTTCTGAAGATCAGGTGCATTTCCATTTAAGATATGTACATTTTGAGGTTGAATATCAACATGTTTAAAAAAGTTTGACCACATGTAATGGTGGTAGCTTTCTGGGTGATCCTGTGGTAAACCTGAGTGAAACAAAATAATAAATATAAATTATTTGCAATTTAAACTGGTTAGAATCTACCTATTCCACTTGTAAATTTTAGTTCATTGTAACTTAATCCTGCTAGCACAATAGCACAAGGATAAGGGAAAAATTATAAGTTCAAAAGTTGTCATTCTCACTATTGACTATTGTTATTGTAACATAGATTCATTTGTACTTGAATTGTGTTATTTGCCCTAAATGAAAGTAAAATGTAGGTCACTGGACAGGACTGGTTCATCTTTCTATAAACTTTAACAAGTAAATTTTCTAATTAGGTCACGGACTAAAAGTGTTATTTTGTCAGCAATTCTATGTTCACATTATTAACAAACTAACTTTTTAGTGTTGGTTTGTTGTTAAATGACTGGAGTAGAGTATAGTACTTATTTGCATGTAAAATATATCTAGAATAGAAATATTTTAAATGCTTTCTACATTACATTACATAACTCATTTTCTTATTGTTTCTACAAATACGAGCACTGAATAAATGAAACATATCTATTTAATGAAAACTATTGTGTAAAAAGAGAAAGAAAAGTTTTCTTCGTTTACTTACCTACATATTCATCCATATTAAATGTTTTAACATATTTGAAGGAAACTCGACCAATTTTGTAAAGGTTAATAAGCTCCTTGTACATACCAAGTGGAGTTCCACCTACAGAATTCATGCACAAGAAAAAATATATTGTTTCAAAGTTTTCGGATTTGATTTTGAAGAATCAATTAAGTAATTAGCTGTTAAATGTTAAGTAAGTTTACCGGTTGGAAGTCCTAATACAAAGTATTTGTCTGGTCCAGCTTGAAAATCACGAATTCTTTTGGCCACATACTTAGCTGCCCATTCTGAAACTAATTTGTCATCTTCCAAAATCAACAACCTCATTTTTTCTTGTTTTAGTAATGAACAAAATATAACCAAAACTCTCAACTAAATGAATTTGTCTGCTTCAAATATAATTATAATTGTTCACAATTTATTGGAGAGAGATCAGTTAGAAGAGGAACACAGTTTCCAGTTCGATGTCGAATGACGCGTGAGAAGAGAGTGACAGACTTTATAAATGGATGGATGGGGAGACTCCTCACTTCATCAGACGAAGAGCGTTAGATAGAAGTCAAGGCAATCAACCAATTCAGACAGCTTAAATATATTCAATATTCATATGCAGATAGAAAATTAATTAATATTTGTCCAGGACCAGCTATGCTGACACGCTGACAGTAAGCAACTAAGCAAGCATTACACGATGCCAAATCATATCATAGCTAAGCTAACAACCCATGTAAATCTCCACAACTTCAATCAAACTTAGTGAACCATAAGAGTAATCTTAATCACACAAATAAATGCATTTGCTTTGAATTCAAAAGCACATGTAAAGCCCCAAACTCCTAGAACTGTTAGTTGTGGAATTGACAGCTATCGGGCATCCAGATAATTGAAAACTGATAGCATAAGAAATCGTAATTTTATGAAGGCAAAAAAAATGAACTAGTACAGTTGCTGCAGTTCAATGATAAGAAAAAAGGCATAACCAACAAACAAAGTTTCAACACTTATGAATTATTGTCAAGTATTTGGTATCGTATTGCAATGCTTTTGTTGTTCTATCAAATTAAATCTAATAAAATAACCTCTAATTTAACCAAAGCTGAACAAAATTAAAGTAACAAATTGAGCAAATTATATAACATTTCACGTTTGTACATTAAGTCAATTCGTGAACTAATCACGCCGTTGTCATATATTGATTCTAAAAAGGTTTCAAAAACGCCAAGTTAATCTATTTCTTAACATAGCTCTAATCTAACATTATCCAATTTAACTTTGATAATTAGTACCTATTGATAATTTTGTTCTTACTATTTTTACTACATGATTTCAGTCTTGTTTTAACCTGAATTATTAGCCTACGAGTAATAAAGATAATTTCGATTAGCGATAATACATTATGAATAATTTCTTAAACATTAGTTTAAAAAGTTAAATTTATACCACTGAAACCCTAGATTTAATAATTAGCAGTTCATTAAATTGATTTTTCACATGTTGCATTGTAAAGTTAAGTTTCAAGTTCACCGATCAACGGGCCTTGAACTGAAGAAGGCTCAAGGATTGACTAGATTTGTTTACCAAACATTAAACTGTTATCATATAAAGGTTATCCCTACATTATTACAAATCCGTTACTCTCTGTATTGATCAGCCTTCAACTTTGTTTGAGTACCCTTTAGGCTCATTTTGAGGCACAAGTTTATACCTTTAAGTACGCTAAACATTTGCTGCTCTTTTGGTACAAAAATAACAAAAGTCTTCCAAAACTCTGGTCCTTAGAATTGGTTTTTAGCTTCCTTACTCGTTCGATTTATACATGAATAACAAGAACAGATTAAAATTAAATTGAACAAAATTTTTGCTTTTTAAATTATAAGAATAAATAACTTTGCTTGTTTTTTAAATGATAAGAATAACTAACTTTGCTTGTTTTTAAATTATAAGAATATCTAACTTCGCTTGTTTTTTAAATTATAAGAATAACTAACTTTGCTTGTATTTTTTTCATGTTTCTTTCGTTGATTTTTCTTTTGTGATCTCAGCTCTATTTCATTCTGTTTCTACTCCTGTGAAACGGTTTGTCCACATTGGAAAAATTCATGGTCCATTGCATGCTGGACTGAAATTCGTTCAGCCGGAAGTAAGGTGAACATTTGACGCAATAAATCAAACAACAAATATGAGTCTTCAGTTTTCTCCTTATTGTACTCCTACAGACAAATTAAAAATTTACGAAACAGGCTGAAATTACATGTACTTGCACGTACCTCAAGCTTGCGTTTAGAACCAATGAGGAATGTGGGAAGCCCACAGAGGCGAACAGATCCACTTTCATCAAAAAATTGACTGGCATATGGACTAGCACGCATACTGTAAATTGAAGATTAATAAACATTTTTGTTTAGGTCAAACCACCTAGTGTGTAACTTTACCAATGCGGAAATTTTCCAATCACTTTTTCCATAATGGCCAAACTTTGATTACTTCGATTAAATACAGCAAGAATATGAAACAACTGAGCTCCAGTTAAAAGCTCAAATAATACACAGCCAATACTCCACATTTCAGCAGCTTTGTCCCAACCGATTTTTAAAATCACTTCTGGTGCACGATGAGAACGAACTTGAATTGTTTCCGTATTATCGAACTCTTGCATAGTGATGTCAATTGCACTATTGAAATCAATCAGTTGGAGATTGGTAGAAGTTAAATATTTCCAACCATCCTTCTCATAATAGTTATTTGGTTCAACAAACATAATGTTTGGCCCTTGGATGTCTGTATGTAAGATCCCATTGTCATGAAGGAATCGAACGGCACCAAGAATTTGCTTTCCAATATCACGAATATTATCCATACTGAATCTCCCTGCCATTGCCTATATTTACGAAGCCATTTAAATAAAAATTAACTGCATATATCACTAAACGTTTACCTTAAATTGTTCTAGTGTCAATCCAAGTTTTGGAAAAATTAAGCAACCAGTAAATAAATCATAACGAAGAAGACGGACACAATGTCTGAAGTAAAAAAAAAAGGGTTGGATTGGAACTGGGTTTAAGAGCTACTTTTAGAATGAAATAAAGTAAAAACTTACGACGTTTGGTTTTCTCTTTCTAAATCTCCAATTTTTCGTAAAATGAGACATTCATAGTAAACATCATCAGTGAGATCAGGCTCATTAACTAATTTAATAACAAAGCTTTTCCTAGTACCATTTGGTTGATATCTTCTATGTTTGGCTTCAACTACTCTTCCAAATCGGCCTTGGCTAATTTCTCCAACATATTCATCTAAAACACAAAATAGGATGGGATGAAATCAATGTCGTTTATTAGCACTTAGAACACGTCAAAATCTAATTAATTAAAGGAATTTTGTCAACATAACTTACATTCAGACAGAAACTCCTGGACTTTGTATGCGTGTGTGTTAGTGTTGGACATGTTCATGGACTAAGACAATGACAAGGGTACTATTAAAATTATTCTAAGGACGGATAGATTTACCTGTAAAAGTAACAAAACATGGATATGGAAATCAAAATACCAATTTTAAGCATGATTTAACTTAAAACAACGTTAAAAAAGAGGATTGAATGGAAAATGAAATTTCTTCCAAAATTTTTCCAGAAATGTATAAATCTAGCATTAAATTTAACAGTTAAGAGCAGGACTTAGGACCCCAAAATTTTCCCAGGACGGACGGACCTAGACGGGACCTGGGCCTTCCTGGAGTCCGTCCGGAAGAAATTCCAATGGATGTAATGAATGAATGAAAAATTGTAATTGTCTTACCAAGGGCCCAGGGTAATTGACAACAATACTTATAATAGGAACTGAACTTAATTAATGACTAAATTGTAATTGTAATAATAATTGATAGCCTTCAATAATTACAAATGACAAATTATGAAGGCTACAAATTGCAAAAGGCAAAAGCAAAGCTCAAAGTGAGAAAGAGGAAAAATCAGAAGTGAGAAGAGAGCGAACGGCGATTTGAGCTCTGGATTTTCATTGCATTTTGCTTTGGATTGAGTTTTTGGATTGGATTTTGGAAGCAGCGAAGCGGCTGTTCCAAATCCGAGTTCAAGACTGGAGAAAAGTCAAAAAGTAAACACAAGAAGCCACCTCAACTTTTGGCGCATTTTGAAACTTGAAGAGGTGGAGTTGAGTCTTAGTCGCAATTTTTTGGCATGCTATACTATCCTATGCTATGCTCTACAACAACAATTAATTCATTGTTGCTAATAATTGCTAATTGATTTTGCTTCATTTTGCATCATGAATTACATGTAATAGATTAATTGTTGAATTAAAGAAATATTAAGCATGACGATGGAGTAACTAACGATTTGGACTGTTCTATATTATTAATAGATGCATTTGCTTTGCAGTGCTGCTTGGGACATATTTTATGTCTCTGCTCTGTCGTCAATTTCTTTCATTTCTTTCCTATTCAATCTCCATCTAATAAAACATTAAGAAAATTATGATACTATCATTATGATTATTTTTATTATGATGATTATGCAATCTTAATCCTTTTGCTATCCTCCATTTGATATATAGACTGATGCATGCTTATTAGCTTAGTTTAGCCTGTTTAGACTCCTTGTTTTCTAGTGGGAAACTAAACTAAACTAATAAAAATAGAGCTAGACGTAGAATCAGTTGATTTATCATGCTGATTTAGTTAGATTTTGCATAATTAAGTAGTTGATTTAATAGCCAAACAATACGTAAAATGGTGCAAAGAACCGTTGCAACAAATACACTATTACAACTCGGCAAAGCTATAAACTTCCTTGTTACAATAAGGAAACATTCCAGTAGTAACATTAACATTCCAGTATCATCATCTCCTCCACAACCACCTAAAAAAGTTTTAATTCTTACAAAATTATCAAGATATGATTTTGAAAGATTACGACACCCTTTATTAAATGAAGCTGAATTAGAAGTTGTATTAAAAAAGAGGGGTTCAGATTATAGTTCCTTGCTATATCATAATTACATTCACAAGGTAAAAGTTGAAGTAAGTCTTTTGATTCTTGGGTGCATTTATTAATGACAATAGGTTTTTGGTTATTTATTAGGGTTGTGAAAGTCGGATTACTGAACAGTTTCAGCGTTATGGGGTTGAAACTCGAGTTGTTAATCGGTTTGAGTATACACAGGTATGGTTGTAAATGTAAATTGTAATGGATAATTTGCATAAATGCAATAGCTCTATCAAATATGAATTATCAACTTGCTTGATTTGATTGATTTTAAGGAAAATATTGATTGGGCGGATTGGATTGTTACGACAGGTGGAGATGGTACTTTTCTTCTTGGAGCTTGTAGAATTCAAGATAAAAATAAACCTGTTATTGGTTTCAATACGGATCCTACACGTTCTGAAGGTTATTTATGTTTACACAAGAACTATTCTGTAAATATTGGCGATGCTGTCAAACAATTGTTTGAAGTAAGTACAACTAATTTGACGATTCCTTGCATTGATTGATGTATAATTGAAAATCAATTGCAGGGTAAGTTTCAATGGACATTCCGAAAAAGAATCCGAGTAACTCTGGTTGGTGAAAATGCATTCCAAAACCCTGTGGAGCTCCATGATCAACAATTACAATATCCGGAGTATAGGTATAAGGCAATAATTTAATTGGATTGAGATTGGAAGTTTTAAAATTTTTAAACTGCATTCTATAGATTTTTTGATTGCTTACAAGAAGAACATCATTCCATTACTAACGATGACACGGTTCCAGAAAATTCAAATAAAAGAATTCTTCCTGGATTGGCTTTGAATGAAGTAAATGGATATTTTTGGTATTAAATTCATGATTGACTTGTTTAACTATAACAAATCTTTATCAGGTATACATGGGGGAATGCGTCTCTGCTCGTCCATCCTATTTTGAAATTTCACTTAACAATGGTGAAAGGATTAAATCCAAGAATGCTGGAGTCTGCATTTCCACTGGTACTGGTTCAACTTCATGGGCATACAATATTAGCAAAATTTCCAAACAAACAGTTGGAGAAATATATGAAATACTCAAGAAAAATGGAAATAGTATTGTGCCGGATAAAGAAAAGATTGATCGAATAACTAAGTTATATAACAATAGATTAATCTTTGGACCAGGTGAGAAATATGATAACAATTCATAAGCAATGTGTAGAATGTTTAATGATTTAACTAATTTTTTTTTAATTTTATTTATAGAGGCAAGTAAAATGCTGTATGTAATTCGGGATCCAATTTCCTCCTATTCATTACCCTATGCACTGGAACTTTCGCCAAGAGGATATGTGGAGAAAATTGAAGTTCGGTCCCGTTGTTTTGACGCTTGTTTAGTGATTGATGGTGGACTTTCCTTTTCATTTAATGACAGTACAGTAGCAATATTAGAAATGCATGAATCTGATTCCCTAAGGACTGTTCGAGATTTTAATAAGCCTAAAGCTTCATTTAAAACCTATTGATATTGACAATGAAATTAATAAAATACGTATGTATATTTTTAACTGGAAGGAAATTACGGAAACGAATTCCCATTACTAAAAATACTTTGAGACCAACTCAAAGTTTCAATTCAAAACAGCCATAGGCTGATATATAACAGAGCTAGAAGAGAAAGGTGAAAGTTTTAGATGCTGAGTTTTGAATTTATAAATATTTGTAGCAGAAAATATTCAGGAAAATCCAAAAATGCATCCCCAATACATGCAAATATTAAACCTATAAATATTTTAATCCGTAAGGAACTGAGCTACATATAAGAATTGAATTTCTATTATTTGCAAACATTCTAATTCACATTTCATTTGCTTTGAATACCCATTCTTATTTTGCTCAAAAATATACCCATGCTTATACACAAAGTATTGGTAAGCATTTCCAAAACATTCTAATCATTTTTTGCTGTCCCATTGGAACAGCAAACAATTCCATATAATAATTGGATTCCAGGTAAAGTTGGCAATGATTCTTTTAGCTGAAAATATTGAAAGTCAATTTATTGTATAAAGAAACAGAAACCAATCTGAATCAATTAATTCCTTGAAAATTGAAGACTAAATCCTCTACTACACGCTACTGTATGTAATTTAAATTCTGAAAGAATATGAAAAATACTTTACTGAAACAGTTGGCTCTGTCTTCTTACGTTATATTATAGAGAAGCATTATTTAATCTAACGTATAAATTACCATCGAATCAAAATTAATATTACTCGACTCTCTCTCTCTCTCTCTCTAGTTATCACAGCAAAAATATTGATTGCCTCGATAGTTTTTGCCATTTCCTTCAAATGTACATTGGTTTGGTGGTCTTTGGGATAGTCCAGGATCTTGTACTCCTAAATCTCCACAATTAAACCCACATTCCCGATACCTACAATTTGGATCACAACACAAAGACTGTTTAGATTGGGTCAACCATCCCATTGAACATTTTTTTCTTTCAATTTCATTTGTCCTTCCTTCTCCCTTTGTTACACCTGTAATGCACCCACGATTATAACCACAACCACTCCAAGCACAGCCAGCTACAATATAAGTAAAACATTAATTGCAATTATTCCAATTAAAGAAAGTCAAATACCTTGCCAACTGTTTTTAACCAAGCAGATTAACACCAAGACCAACAATAACAAAATCAAGGGAAGTGGTTTCATTATTGGCGTTTTTCTTGGACAATAAAGTACGATGTTACAAAATATATTATTATAGGACGTATGATAGAATGGATTAATTCTCCAGCCTATTTATACCCAAATCAATATATGATATGAAATTAATTCAGAATTAGATGCTTATTTTTTGACTTTGCTTCCAATGTCACATATGTCCGATTCCTGTATTGTTATATTAGCAAATAAAGCGTCAATAAACTCCCGGAGGATCCTAAGTAAAATCCATTTTAAACCTAAAAATTTAGTCATAAAAATATTTAGTATCATTATTATGTAAAAACTGACTGGAATTATTATAGTTTATAATAATTCCAGTTCATATTTATACTTGAAGTTAACTAGAAATATTGTTATTCTAAGGTATACAGCATTAGATCAATAAGTTAAATACTAATATTACTGCTGACATTTTTTATTCAAGCCACGCCACATCGGATTCTTATCTTATAATTTTTGTAAACTTCTTCAATTGATGGAGATATGTTATATTTTGGAAAATTTTCGGTTTCTTATGTATTCTAAACATATTTGTTTGATGCCATTCCATAATTATCTAAATGCAAACACAACTTGTTTTACTGAAAGTTATTAAGTTGTTATTGTATTAAAAATGAATTATGTAAATAAGTATTTAATTTTGACAAAATACAAAGATTTAAACAAGTACCAGTATCATTAAACTAAAGAACAATAATTAAGGGCAATATGCTTACTTAAATAAAACTACATTAACCCAAAAAGTTACTTGTTTGTTGTCCATCAGGATCAGTTCAGGTTCATCTTTTCTTTAACTCTAACTTGAATATTTTTTGTAAGAATTGTTATTACAATTCGCAAATTCATAACCTTGTTAAAAGCTTAATTTCTGCAACATGAAAAATTTGTTAACCACTTTGAAGTTTCTTCTTGTATCAAGTAATTACATTATTTTTTATTTTATGATTTTATGAAATCCAGATTAATTGTATATATATTCTTTTATTTGTAGCAATTTTTGTAGGAGGAAGTTCAGCCGAGCAATTAGACTGTCCTTCTGGTCCAGTTCTAAAAGCTTGCACTTTTCCAGAAGAATTTTATCAACGATGGAATGATTTTGTAGAAGGAAATCCAGGGAAAAGAGATGAAATTATAAGGACTATTTTCAACAATTCTACAAATAATCTAGAAATAAAAAATGGCGAGTTAATTCCTCCAGAAATCCTGCAAGATCAAATTTCAAGAAATTATATTGCCTCCTTAAGCTATAACAATCGGAAAAATTTTAACTCATCGGATTGGCAAGAGCATTATGATACAAATGATGAAGCTTGTCGGATTTATGGTCAATTTAGACAACCAGTACAAAAATGTAAACCATATTTTATTAATTTAAATTTATTTAGAGATAATTCACGGAATTCTGGCTTTCGATATGCTTATGCTTGTCAAACAGAAATGGAATTATCTTGTCCATTTAGTGGTTGTACGTGGGATCCAACTAAACCAGTTTATTCAAATATTTATGTCAAAAAAGGAAATATAATGAAAGCTGATGGTCGAGGGATTGATGAGAATATTGAATTTACTGATAATACCAAAGAAATCCTAAAATTTCCACAAACTGAATCAATTACACTTCGGAAATGTCATTCACGCTCAATATATTTTGCAACTCAAGTTATTCGTCATAAAGGACTTGCAAAAAGGGATGGATATTTTGCACAATCTGAAAATGCAATTGCAAGTCATGGTGTTTCTGGAGATCTGGAAGTACGAGTTGAGCGTGCATGGTTTATGTTTATAAAGTAAACATTCAAAATTCAATCAGTTTTGTATTTGTGAATGGGGATTGTAGATTTTTGTCTAGTTATAGTCTAATATTCCTATTTGTTTTTGCTTGTTTCTTGCTCCAAATCATACGTGTATTTTGAATTAAATTTGTTTATATATGCTAATTGCAAAACGTAGAAGCAAAGTCTCTAAATTCAATTCTACATGTATAAAAAATTGTAAATAAAGAATAAATTCAATTGTCATCATCATCTTCATTCTTAAACGAAACAGGTTTTCACGTTTAACAACAAACCATAGTAAAGACACTCGTATTACAGTTAAATGCGTCCAGGAAATCTTAGGATCTAAATCTAAAATCACCAATAATACTAATAATACAATAGTAGTTCCTAATATTTACAATGACATTTGCAACACAACTTGTTATACAGTGAGTTCTATAATTCATCTTATTGTATTCTTGTGCTATGATTTGAAACAATTTAGTAAAACTTAAACAATTCTGCATTGCAAAATTCGGAATGTTCAAATTAAAATCTGCACTATTACTATTCCTAGATTTAATAGTTTTTGGGATACTTGTGCCACCAAGTTTACCAATTCTGTGTATCTTGTACATTTATAAGAGTATTATTACAATTATTGCCAAATTAGTTGATCCAACATTAAGCCCATTGGAAGGAAGTATCGATACTTTTGTGCCCCTTGAAAAACTCAAAGATACAAAAAAAGTAATGGGAAATGTTGGATGGATTATTCAAGTTGTTGGAAAAAGTAGATATTAATTGGTTACGGAAAAAGTTTGAAAGTTTATTTTTTAGGCAAAAACAATTATCACCGATATTTTATAACTTATGTTGAGTTTGGAGGTTATACTTTCCGCAAAGCTTTACCTCCAAGCACCATTGATCTAAATTTACAAGTTGTGGAATCCGAAGTTCCAGAGAATAGATTTGATATGATTTATGATTGTTCTTTATGACATTGACATGAGGGTTTTTATTTCATATGAAATACAGTAGAAAATCATAGCATAGCATAGACTTTTCATGGACAGCAATACTTTTACTTTTAAATAGCTTAACCCTTTAATTGGATTAAACTGTTGAAATAGCTAAATGCAGAAGCAAAATTGTAATTATTTGCATTTTTGACTTGTTAAATTTTCTCATTAATTAAACTTGGATTAAGGCTTAGCATTTTTCTTGGATTGTTTGTAAGTTTGGGTTGGGAGTGAGTGAGAGTGAGCTGAGGCTGAGATTAGAGGATTTTTGAAAATGAACAGAAGATGAGCAGATGGGGAATATTTAAAGTATAACTCAACTCAACCAACAGATGAACTAGAATAGAATGACAGATTAGACGAAGAAGATAGAGTTAGAAGTTAGAGTAGCGGAGCAGGAGGCGGATAATTGGTGTGTGTCAGTTTCATCTTGGTTCTGGTTTAATGGTCACTGGTGACGAGTGACAGTGAGTCGAGGTCGACAGGGGCACTGGACAGTGGACGTTGACACTGCAACTGGGAACTGGAGTACTATAACCTTAACCTTGCTATACTAAGCTACAATTTACAATTACTTCCATTTCAAGTACTATTACAACCTTTACCTAGTCTCCATCATTAATTTGTTTTACGATGTTCAAAGTAAAGGAGTTTATGAACAAGATCACAGATAAGGTAAATACTTATTCTCTCCATTCATAAGGATAAAGATAAGGAATGGGTACTAATTAATTGAATTTTTAAATGTATAACGCAGGGTTCATCACAAAATGCATCTGGACCTCCTGGTGGTGGTGAGCAGAGTGGAGTTGGAGCCGGTTCAATATGTATTCCAGATGAACAGGACTCTGCTGAAGGATTCTTATGTCCAGTTTGTATGACTGCATTCTCATCCCCTGAAATATTGGCTGATCATTATCAAAAACTCCATGATGAAACAAGGGCAGAAGAGCTCAAGTCCTCAGACCTTCAAGATAAAGATGAAGAAGCTGCTATTAAAACATTGTGCCAATTACAACAAGAGGTTGCTGTAAGTCAAACTTTATTTAGTCTAAAATGAGACTTATGAGGCAATAGAGTACAAGGATTGGTAATTTTTTGTGATTTATAGGAAGGGAACTATGAGCATCTAAATAGTTTGGATATAAAGACTGATAATACTGGGGTTTGTGCAGCAGGTAACGATATTCTTAAACTTATTTCTGCTTTAATTAGTCATACTGAACTACATTCAAATACTTTTGTATATACAGCAATTAAAGTTGCAGCTGAAGCTGGAAAAAAACTATTAGAAGAAAGAGCGACCAACACTTTGCTAAATGAAGGACTTGAGGAAATAGTACAAAAGCTGCAAAGCGAAGAAGAAGAAAAGTTCAATCTTCATGCACAAATCTCGAGTTTGAAAGAGGAAGTTGGATTATTACAGTAAGGGTTTTATTTTATTTTATTGATTTTCACCTTATTCAGCAGTCTGTACATTTTTTTGTTTGAATAATAATTGTTTATAGAAGAGTCAAAGATTCTTCATCCAAAGAAATTCAAACTGAAGAAGATAGATTAAAAATTATCGATGGAGATAAAGAAGTCATTGAAGCTTTGACGAAAGATTTACAAAATACTAATGCCAAATTTGAAGAAGAAAAAGCAAAAATGCAAAAACAATACATTTCTAATGAATCTAAACACTCTAAAATTATTGAGGAAAAAGAAGCTATTATTAAGAAATTGCAAGAGAATTTAAATTTCTTAAAAAAAGAAAACGAAGTAGAACAAAAACAATCAAAAACTGACATTGAACTAATTAAATCAGAATTTCAGAAATCACTAAAAGAGAAAGAAAGTGCTATTTCCAAATTGAAAAGAGAACTTAGTGATGCTGCAGAGGCTTTTGATTTGGAAAAGCGGACATTGGAAGACGAACTTAAAATTATTACTTCAGCTCAATCCAGTGACGTTCAGGCCACCAACGACCGAGTTTGCAAACTTGAAAGAGAACTAAAAGCACAAAATCATACCAATGAAGTTCAAGCTCGCCTTTTCAAAGATTCCACACAAAAAATTGTTCAAGTTTTAAAAAGTGCTAATGATTTAAGTTCAGCCTTTGAGTCGAAAGTAGATAGTAAACTAATTGAGTTATCTGAAAAACTTAATGCGATTCCTAACAAGGTGGCTACTCTTAGAGAAACGATTCTCAAATCCCTCCATGATTCTACAAAGAAGACAAACCTTCTGAAAGAGAAACTCAATGTGATGACAAACAAACATATCATTGAATTGAAAACATATGAAGATAAAATTAAAAGTCTTGTTGAATCTAATGATTTACTAAAACAAAATCATGATGAAGAAATAAAGAAACTTTGTGATGCTCATCAATCAGCTATGACCCAAGCCAAGATTGAAATTTGTAAAGAGTTTGCTCCTTTAAAAACAATGCTAGAAAAGTTGACATCAGAATATAGGGGTATCATATCACATAATCAAAAGTCAGTGAAGGATTTGAAGGCTGGACTCGCTGCATGTATGAAAGAAAGGGAAGTGAAATTTAAAAATGCTATTACTGCTTTAAGTCTAAAATTTAAAGAAGAAATCAAAAAAGAAAAAGAAAAAATGGATGAAATTATGACTCAAAATTCAAACCTTTCATCTGAGTTAAAGGTGAAAGAAGACGACGTGAAGAAATTAAATATGTCTCTCAATGCACTTGACGAAGAAAAGTCTAATCTTTTAAAGCAAATAGAGACTAATCTTGAAAATCAAAAGATTGGAGATAAGCTCAAAGAAGATATGATTGAGAAACTTAAAAATGATCTCAAATGTGTACAAGCATCATGTCTTGAGAAAACTGAAGCTTTAGATGCAGCTTTACAAAAATCAGAGGTATGGTTTCTTTACAGGAAACAGTAAATTCAATAAGGATATCCTTCTTTCCACAACCTAGAACACAGTGGACAACCTAAAATTAATCAAGTATATGTATTTTTCAATAGGCTTTAAACATAGAGTTAGAAAAGTATTCCCAGGAACTCGATGCTTGCAAAGTGGAACTACAAAATTCTGCTGAGAATTCGTTGAAAATGTCCACTGAAGTTAACGAAATCAAAAGTCAAATAAATCAATTGCAACAGGAGTACGACAATCTTAAAACAATGAAATTAGGTAAGTTCAACATAAAACTAATTAGTGGAATAAATATTAGCAATTAATTTGTATGACTGTTTGCAGAGCTAGAGAAGAAGTTCAAGACTAGTGAGGAAGGAAAAGCATTACTTTTAGAACGTTGTTTAGAACGTGAAAGTGAAACCGAAAAATTACAAGAGACAATTCAAGATCTTAGGCGAAAATTGGATGATTCATTTTCGGCCTTGCAGGAGTTAGGAAGAGAGAATCAAAGTTTGCAAATGGAAAGTGCAAAGTTGCAAGGAAGAAAATGGGCCGACGATGCAGTTGTGAATGCATGTCAAAATACTTCATGTGCTAAAGAGTTTTCATTGACGATTAGAAAACATCACTGTAGACAAGTAAGTCAATCGGAATGGAAATGGATGAGATTTTTGGTCGTGAAGATAAATAACTAATGGTTGACATTTTTTTTTTATTGTAGTGTGGCAATATTTTCTGTTCGGAGTGCTCTTCTAAGCAAGCGTCAATTGCATCAAGCAAAAAACCAGTCCGCGTATGTGTCGCTTGCTACGATGAGCTAATTTCTAAATCCAAATAAAATCCAACAAAACACATCATACAACAAATGAAAATTGCTTTTGGAGAAACACAAATTAAATGATAATCCAATTAGTTTCTCAACCAATGCTTTTCGACTTACTTTACCAAACATGCCAAGCCTCTTTGATTCTAGTGTCCAGAGAAATTGTTGATGACCAATTCATCTGAACTTAATCCTGTTGGGTATTAGTATATTCAAGTGTTTACATCACAAAACTACCTAATTAGTCCAATGATACAACTTTTAGATTTTTAACAGTACCTTCTAAGGATTAGACTACTCCGCTGAAGATACACTAAACTATATCCATAAAATATATTACATACGTATAGAATTTTGAGCCGTATTTGTACGAATGCAATTGAATATGAATAAAGTATTTATGCATTTCTTGTGTGCCGTTTAATTTGATTTGATCGTATGGTTTATCAGAGCTGTAAAAAATTACTTACTCACGCGACATAATGAGCAAATTGCTTCTTATTTTTCCTTCCCAAACAATATTTTGCGACTACTTTGACTATGATAAAATGTGTTAATAAACAACTGAGTTATCATTGATCATTTTTCATTTGTTTGAGGTTTTAAGTACTTCATACTCTTATAGAGCTTTTAAAGTTTGAACTGTAAATCATGGTCATTGAATTTTAAGTTTATGTAATGTTAATGTGAAAAACAGATGAGCATCTAATTTGTTTTCACTTACTTTCCTTCTATACGCTTGACTTTCCCTTCTCGATTACAAATAGTTTGGAATCAAGCTCACCTTCATTCCGTTCTACATGTCAAGTTTAATGATACTTTTGTTGATCTGGCTTGGGAAAGTTTT
>JAQGCY010000262.1:0-20989 GCA_034700645.1 Xenylla mediterranea | reverse complement strand
TCGGTGGTCGCTAGCTTGTCGCTTACCGGTCGGTGGTCGCTAGCTTGTCGGTCGGTGGTCGCTAGCTTGCTGTTCATGAACCCTTTTCTTATTCTTATGATTTCCAAAAAGTAAGGAAACAAAAGGAATATGTATGTATGACTGCATGCTTAAGGATTGCATAGCATGGATGAAAAAAATGCCGAAGGGATATTCTTGTTCATGGATCCTTATCCACAAAACTATTTGAGACCAAAAACAGTAAAATTTGGATAGTAATTATGATAATAATAGTAGGGAATGATTTTCCCAATCCCAATCCTCATAAAAAAAGAAACGAAAAGGATTAAAATAAAAGTATAAAACGGACCAAAAATTATCATTTAATTTTAAAAACCACTGCTTTTAAGGGGCATGTAGCAGATGAACGTAAAATTAACTAAATTTTATAAGTGGAATTACACAAAAAGGGTTTTTAATTTTTTGGATTTACAAAACAAAAATCATGGGAAAAAATTGCATGCCTTAGCTGTGAATATAATTTCAGAAAATATCAAACACTAGGGTGAAGGAAAATTAGCAATTTAAGAATTATTATGAGTCAAATGCATTTAATCGTAATTTCGTAAGTGAAAAAAGTATGATGATAAATGTTGGCACTTCTAGTTTACATGAAACTTCCATAGAATTAAAATTTGATAACATGTAATTAATTTTTTCTGAAATCATTATCATTTCACTATAAATAAGACAGGTGCTAATTTCCTATTCAATTTGGAATGAATTGCACTATAATTTACAAAGTTTTTTCATCATCATAATCATTCAACAGAATAAAACTAAAAGTGATATTCTCAATGCTCCAGAGCTTTTGTTTAGCTTCACTTTAGTAATAGTAAAATTTACACAAAATTCTAAACCAATAAGGCAAAACTAAAAAACTACTTACTTGATTAGTTGAGTTTTAATTTGGTATCCAGAAAAAAAATCAATTAAAAAGTAAATATGATTAGTTCTTTGTTGGTTTTTTGTAATTAATGAACTGGACTCGAACAATTGATGAAAATTAATCAAAATGCAAAGGGTTCAATGATTTTGTTTTGTTAGTAGTTTCAATAAATTTGATTTTGATCACTGTTGATTTTTCTTAAGACCCAAAATCAACATCCCATCAGGAAACTTCTTTTATTTGTCGTACATACAATATACAAAAGGATAAAAAAAATGATGATCTCTTATTCTTCTATCTTTTCACACACACAGTTGGGGGGACACTTCACACTTTATCTTGCTCAATTACTATTAGAATTTTTTTCTGTATTCAACTGAATTGGGTTCGGGGTTTGATACAATAGTGAATATTAATATAAAACTTTTAGAGCACACTTTTCCGACGTAGTTTTTCTGAACCAACAAAAATAGAATTGGAATCTTTAAAATTTCTATCTTGAGCTTGGGTTTCCAAACAAAGGAAATTATTCGATCAAATTTGTCTGCAAAATAAATAATAGATTCCAATATATATGTAAAGTAAATACTTTTAACCTAAATTCTATTAGATTTTGACCTAAAATATCAACATAAACCTAGTCATGTTGTGACAAGAAAAATAAAAATAGCTAAAAATAAAGCTAGCTCTGCCAATCAATAATCAATCCAAAACGTTTTTAAATTCAACAAGCTTGAATTGAATGTCAAGTGAATTATTGTCTATGGAATAGAAGATTTTTTATTAGGGTTGCTCTTGCTTTCCTTATCATAAAAGCTAACTTTTCTAGCTACTCTTCTCTAATGCTCTTAGATTACTTTAACAGTGTATACAGCAAATCTCATTCTGTAAATACTCGTAAAAGTCTAGAAAAAAATTGATTACCTTTCAGAATACTAGTTGCAAAACGTTTTAAATAAAAACTCAAGGACTTACACTTAATGAAAGTACTTAATAGTAATATCCACCCACATTAAAATGTAATAAACTGGCCGGCCATTTAACTGCTCTGCTAATGTTTCTACTTACTTTACTTTCACTAATGATGATGATGACTTAAAAAAATCTATTTCATTCCAACTGCAACTTGCAAGTAATGGAATGGTAATGCACTGCATTAATTTTCAAAACATTAACTCTACTTTAATTTTGTGCTTATTGTTTTGACAGGAAACTGTTATGTTAAAGCAGTTAGCTCAAATTTTGATGTTGACTTTGGAAACAATAGATCCAGAATGACAATGACAATGATGAAGAGTGAGAGTTTACTTAGTTTAGTTTTTTACTACGTATAGATTTAGATAGACACAGACGCTGCTGTTGATCTATTCTAACACACACACCGACACCGAGCGACCGACCCATAAAAAATTGTGATGACAAAAGCCAGGGGAGATGTTGAATAACTTTTGATGTGAGTGAAACTTAAAGAAGCTAAAATTGTCCCTATAAGTGCTATTGCTATCTAATGAGACAAGTTTAAGGGTCTACTATTTTTTTTTCTTTATTTTGTTGTTGGTGTTTTCACTTACTTATTTACAGGCAGGGCAAAAGGGTAGGAAAAGAAAGAATTATGGAGCCACACAATTGTCAATAGCAATGCAATGCAATAGTCACCTCAATAGCTTCGTTTGGTTTTGTCTGGTTGATTAAGCAGTATTCTTATTTCTTATTCTTATAAAAACAGATGAATTTCTCAAAAAGATAAAGAAAAGAAAATATCCACTAAATTTTTAAAGTATTTCCTTTATTTTTTTGCCTGTCCTGCCTTTATGATGTATAAATCTTTGTATTTGCCTTTCATTTGCTTTGTAAAAATAAATAAGCTTTTAACTTAAAATTCTCCGAGGCGTTTGGAAATTGGATTTAGAAAATTTGTAAGAAAGGGACACGCGACAAAAATATGAAGCAAAGAAAAGAAAAGCAGATGATAAAGTTAAATTAACTTTTTGTGGTCTGGTTTGTCTGGCTACGACTCAGGTTATGGGCAATGTGGATTATTTCCAGTCGAACTAAAGTCAATTCAACTATTACATTTATGACTAAGACTACCTGGAGAATGAATAGAAAATTGAGGTTGGCTTTAGCTTCAGTTCGGCAATGAAGATGGAAGATAATGATTCTAATCTGGGTGGATGGATGGATGAGATATTACCTATCAATACACATATCAACATTTGGATAGATTTCTTTTTTCGTATGAGTGATGGAAAGGGTTAGGAAATAAGGGATCAACACATCTTCAAGATGTAGAAAAAGAAATACAAACTGTTTAAACTGAAACAATGCATTGTTGTGAATTATAATTGTTACAAGCATTACATTTTTATATTAGCTTACCTTGAAATTTTACCCTTTCAAAAAAAAAACACTTTGGAATGATGCAGATTCCAACTATCAATCTCCAGCAGACTCACTCTCGCTCAGACTGCTTGACGATAGATTTCGGATTTATTACATACATTACATTATGTTACATCGCAAAATATTCTTCATTGAATTGAATATCTGTACAAACAGCAAACAAAGTACTTACTTAATTTACACTTACACCACTTAATGCTATCAATTTCCATTGTATTTTCTTCAGTAATAAAATAAATTATGTTGAGAAGTCAAAAGGGAGTTGAAGTTGATAAGAGCTAGCCTAGCACAGCGTTAGTCTTTTATAAATCCTACATTTTCTATTGTTTGTATGCTAAAATTCTTGTTTCATTCATTCTCAAAAAGGTAAATAAGATATTCTGGTTAAAAGTTAAAACTAAGGTTCATTTGTGTCAATAGTATGTACACTGTAACTAATGTAAGTTTGCAAAGGTGAGGATGATGAGGTGAATAATAGAAGAAAACCTTGCACAGTTGGACACATCATGAAATCATCCAAGTTTGTTAAGCACAATTTTTCTATTATTCTAATCTTTTTGACCGATATGAGACAATATAGTATGGATAAAAAACTTAAGCTCTTGTTAAAACTATTGTAATACAATGTGCCTTTTAGAAATTTTTGATGCCCACATTGCGGATTAATAAGTTTAACCGGAAGCAAACCAAGCAGTCCAAAATTCTTTGAAATCGATGATTTCCTTTAGTCATGATGAAAATGGTATGGTTAATGGTGTCTGGAACAATAATTGAACATAATGTGCTATTTTGATCCACTTAGGAAAGAAAAGATTAAGTTAAGATTATAGTGTCTGAAAAAATGGCTCACATAATGCCTTCAATTCAAGTAGAAATCCTTAATGTTAATCCCTTCTCCGTTACACTTATATTATTACAAATACCAAATACAATGTGAAATCTCATTAAATCCCTAATATGATCCAGCAGACATATATTTATAAAAATGATACTAATTTTCCAAAATGGATATGGAATGGAAGTGACTCTCGTCTGGTCTGCCGGTATGTCCTTTTCCGTCCATCCATCCGCATCCAAAATTCCAAATCCAGGTGATTCATTCGTTGCATTGCATTGTAATTTATGTGGTAAATGGAAAATAAATGGCTTATGGAAAATTGTGGTATTTATTTTATTGTAAAGAAAAATTCATGGGATTATTTAACCAATTTGAAGTATTTTAACTGCCTTTCCGGCATATTCATTCTTTATGAAACAATAAGCCAACGCCAAAGCGTGGGACGGGATTGAAATTGGATGAGATAAATAAAATTATATCTTATGTACTCACATACATACATTTGTACATAAATATACTTAAGTACCCTATAATACTTACTACTTTAAAATGTAACGAAAGGGTCTAATATGAAATCGAGCCTTAAGTACCAAGACCGACCAAAAGTGCAGGTCCGACCCAAGGCATCAAATTCGTTTTCGCTCAAGCAAGGCTATGGTACTGGTGCTGACAGATACCATGAACCATTCTTGAGTTATATTTAACTATTTTCAACTCATCGCCTAGCCGAAATCGACAGACCGACATGATTCATTCATCCTAAAATCTTATCATAGGTCGGTTAAAAAATATCAAAGGAAACTGACTCGACGGTTGACTGTCAGACTAGACAAAGAAGTGAAACAATGAAACTCAATACAGATCCAATAACAATAATAATAACAAAACATCAACAATTTACTTTTGTTTTATTTCATTTTATCAGAGTAAGATCTGGCGATCTGGGTATTTTATTATTTTTTTTCTTTAGAAGCCGACAAATTATCAGTTACGAATGAATACAAATGTAAGGACTTTTTTCTTGAGGAAATTGAATGATAGATGACAATTTTTCGGGTCTTGCCCCATTGCCCTTGCATTTTGAATTATTGATTTGGGGTTCTTGGAATTGGAGCTACTGCAGCTGCCGGAGCTGAACTTGGAAGTGGAGTTGCTGGAATTGGTGATATCGGAGCTGGACGTGAATAAAATGAAAATCCACCACGACCATAATCCAATTTCTTAATTGTTGTAATATTTTGTGCATAAAATGTAAATGCATTTTCTGCAGTTGCATAAACACTCGAATCAAATTCAACATGTTTCCCAACTAATTCTGGTCCCTTTGGTAAACCAGGATCCTTAATTGTTGAAAGATGGAAATTAATTTGACACTTTTTACATTCCTTTTTACTACTATGGTCCTTTGTTCCATTGCCCCTGCAATAATAAATTGTATATTTTAATATAAGTCATTATTGTCAAAAATACATCAATTAAATTAGATAATTAATTAAGTACAGCTCATGAATAATTCCCATTCCCGAATCAAGTGCTAAACTTTTAACGATTCCAAAGGCTCTTGGAAATTGTGCTGGTATCAGCAAGTGCAAGTTGATGTTATCCTTCTTGTCAATATTTTGTAATACGCTGGTGCTGGTGTTGGCACTCATGGTCGTTCTGTCAAATTTGCAATTAAATTAATTAGAAATCTGAAGCAAAAGATAAGGCTTTAGAAAACTCAACTCGGTGCGCCTAATTGACTTCACAAGCTAAAGTAAAGGCAGCAGCAGTGTAAAATTCAAAGGCATTTGTTTTCGAGCAAAGTAAACAAATAGTAATATTTAAACAAAGGCTCCAATTTCGGGGTTTTCGGAGATGTCGGAGTTTTTGGATCTGGTTCTCAATGCAATGTATAGTTCAGAATTTTATGACAATTTGAATATGAACAATTTGCAAAAGATTGCGTTATAATGTCGTTTGAACAATTTGCAGCCTTGCTTGTATGGACAGACAATTTTGATTTTTTGGGTAAAGTATAGATGTATCGATATATGTAATTCAGATTTCTGGAGGCATATCAATTACATGGAATTTGAGAAAAAGCAAAACAGCAAAAGGCTCCTATTGATCTAAAAACAAAGTATTAAATTGCAATGGTTGGAAATGTGAAATGTCACAATTTCATTCCTAGAATCGAATTTCAGCCTGGAACTTCTGTTTTGCAATTGCTTGCATCTCCATGAAACCAATAAAGTGAAGATTGTTGTAATTATCCATCCATGAACCATGATGCATTGCATATTGCATGAATTCTGAATCGCTTCGTCGCTTCCTCCAGTGCATCAGTCCGTATATCCTAATTCCTTCCTATGCTATCATATCCCTTAATTTTTAACCCTACAAAAATTCATTTTCTACGACAATTTTGTGACGTTTGTCCCTTGTCTGACACGTCAAAGTAAAGAAATGCTTGATAAGCAAGGCTAGGCTAGATTAGTTGGTTAACTTCGACTTTGACTTGAGTGTTGAATGAAATTATGTTAAAGATAGTATTACTTAGCTATGCAACATTGTGGTGATTTTGGGTTTCAGAGACAGGTTTATCATCCTGGATAATTTTCTTTACCATCATCACCATCCCAAGAAGCCAATTTTAGACAGTCTTCTTAATGCATTTCCTTTGTTGTTTTAAGGTAATTTGGGTGATAATAATAACGCTAACAACAAAAACAACAGGAAACTAATGCTAATCCTAAAACTACCTCACAAATGCTGAATATGTATTTGTATTTGTATGCATTTTAGGGAATGAAAAAGAAGTTTTTTTTTAGTTGATAATAATGAATAACAATTAGTACAAGGTTCCAACATTTAGGCTATCATTTTCAGGGCTCATTATCAAAATGAAAATTCAAGTTTTTTTTGTATGTGTGTGTACAAATATATTCTCTGGGATATTTTCTTTACCTTTGCCTAATTAACGTGTATTAGACTCGTTATCCGGGTTCTCAAAAACAGAAAACAGGTTGAATGAAGTACACCAAAGAAAGACCCCTTGAAGTTGAAATGAAATCCATGCATTCAGTCAGATTCTTCTTGTACAAAATCTTAAAGGAAATTTAGATACATCTAATCCATTCCTTGTATTTCTATTTAATCTTTGCTTTTTTAAAAACACAGACGGACGAACAAATGGAATTACTTATTCTTTACTTTACGTAAGATTGTTTTGAATGAAGAATTCTTCTTATCCATGCTTCATTTTGTACTTAAGTTGAAGTTAGAAAAGTACTTTAAAACATTTGCGTTTGCTTTGACTTTTTTTTTAGTGGATGGATGAATGTTGATAATGACCAGTTCTTACATCTTCTTAAAAGAATTTTTGTCTTCAGTCTTTTTCAAGGAATGTCAAATCAAACCAACATGCATTTAAAGTAAAGATTTTTCTTCATCTTCTTCTAACTAAACCCAGTACATTCATGAATCCCATTGGATTTTCAATTTTCATTTAGGATAAAATAAGGTGATGATGACAAGAAAAAAGGGCCACGTGTGACTAGCACTATACCATGTACCCAAAAAATCAGAAGAAATGCTTTTTCCTCTGCGTCCTTTTTAGAGAGTAAAGTGGAAATTCTTGTTAGTCATTTCACTTTGCTTCTTGGGAAGATAAGTTGTTTTAAAAAGGTTTTTATTTAAGAAATGGACTGTAAAAATGCAGGAAGGAATATTAGATCTTTTACTCTAAAATTGGATTTTAATTTTAACAAGTCCTTATTCTTCAAGATTTAGACTTTAAATTAGCACACCAAACCAATGAACCAATTTTTTTGTACTAATTGAAATTATAGGGAATGAATTATGAATATGCATGCATGCACACAGAAACCAAAAGCGACGACAAGGACTGATTCTGATGATTCATTCCTATAATCTCAATTTTATGCTGTGACATAACATGACACGTCCAGGTTTCATCAAAAAAGCTTTCCAATCCTGTTTAGCTTTTTTTGATAAAGTAGAGTCTATGCTGGGACGACAGACAAGACAAAACAGATTTTTTTTCTCAGTCGTATTCGTATGTGATGATCATAATATGTAAATTTTTCGTCCAATTAGTATTTGATCACTCGAATTTACTTGCATGCTTGCCATACAAGCAGGCTTGATGCTTAATACCTGTTGACAATAATAAAAGAAAACGCTAGCGACAAGTTCATGCAAAAGTTTCAAAAAGCGAGATGAAAATAATAATTTATTTATTTATTTTCGCCCAATCTGTAATGACTAGAGGAAAGGACTAGGAGTAGTTGTTTGTATACATTACATAAAAAATTGTTTGCCAAAATTAGCATGCAGACTCAACAGTTTCTTCGTCAAAATGTGCAATACATCTGCCGATTTCAAATTCCACATCTGGATAATCCAGTTCCAAATTTTTTCGTCTTAATGGAGTCCGTGGTGAGGCTGATAATGGTTCAATGGAAATCGAGCTAGATTTTGAATGCGGTGACTCTGATTCCAACTCACTGTCAATACTTATAAATCCGGTAGCTTTGATAACCTTTCTCCCAATTTCCACTTCTTCTGAGTCAGATCTGCAAGAAAATGAAAGGGTTAATGGACATGACAACACAATTCAAAAACGCTTAATTTCCGGTAGATAACAATCAAATGATCTATTCGTGTGATTTAAAACCAAAATGCCGTAGAGTTTAGTAAAAGTATCTGGTAGAAAAATGCATAGTTCGTAATTCGTAATATAATAACTCCCTAAGAGTAAGAACATGCTATCACATTTTGTCATCAGTATAAAAGTTAAATATTGGATTGCCCTTGCTTTCCTTCTAAAACTGGGATTAATCTATATATACATTGCTGGAAGGAAAACTAATGTCAAGAAGCCTTATGGAAATTCTTCAAATATTCCAATTGAATCACGAGACAGTAACCTATTTCCGGTAACATTGAGTAAGAATTAACACAAAGCAATTTCTATTTAAACTTTAATCACATTTGATTTACCTTGGTGCCTAATTATGGATTATTTCAATCCACACTTTACTTTTAGTCGAACAACCGAATTGTAAAATTATAACAATGCTACCAAATCAAACTAATATAAAACCAAGAAATAAGCAGGATAATCATTACGTTGGAAGTTATGTAGATTTAATACCATTGGATGATGGTTCATATGTATGGATAAAATACAAGTAAAATTCTAAAATGATTAATTTAAAAAAATGCTGATTACTTTTTAGATTCTTTACAAGAAACTCCAGAAAGAAGATCAAAATTGTGTTAGGTGCTGTTACAATGAATTAAAAGTTGATGTGCATTTCAATGGAGTTGACATAAAAAAGTATGTATTACTTTGCCAAAAAGAGCCAACATCCCCTTTTAAGCTATAAAAGCTAAAGTCTGATTTTCTCCAAATTTTAATGTCCGATCGTGTTTTAGCATTGGCTCTGCAAAAGTGGATGTGGTTCGCGAATCAAACTTTCACTAACTTTCTCTTTGTTTTGTTTATCCTTTAAGATACAAAAAGTATTGCACACCATTTCATAAAGTTGTTAAAATGAGGCGTTCTGGATCAAATATGGTTCAAACTACTTGTGAATCTATGTGTGATCCAAATCAATTTCCAGAATCAACTAGAAGCGTCATCCAAATACATCCGATCCTCCAAATCAAGAAAAATGTCAAAGCTATCACTAAAGTAAATTTTTGGAAACAACTACAACTAACTCAGCTTGGAGACAATCACAAATATAAATTTAAAATTACTTCTAAAATTATACTAATTTCGATCGATGGAATTTCAAGAACAAATGAACAGCTTTTAATTCCAAAAACTTTAAAAATCCTAAGCTCTTCCGGTTTTAACAACTTTAAAGGATACACAAGTCTAAGTCAAGATCCGCAATTAAATTTCATTAGTTCAATTACTGGATTAAATGGTGATAATTGGGATGAAAGTTGTGGATATTCAGAGAACAATAATTATTTTGAATGTCCATTTATATGGAAGGACTTTAGCAAGGCAAATTACGTTACAGCATTTATGGATTACAAGAATCAAATAAATTTTCCAAAGAAGCCAACAGACTATTACTTCAATTTAAATTATTATAAACTCATGGTAAGTTTGGTTAACTGAAATTTTAATGCCAATTTGAAGATGCATATACTTTTTCCATAGAATTTGACTAAAACAAATGGTAAAAGTACAATCCACATGTCGGATCTTCTATTCAAATCCACAGCTCTGTTTAACCGAATATTTGAACAAAGTCCTTCCATATCTATTACACGGCTTCCTTTACCAACTCTAAGTGAAAGTCAAGATTTCGACAACCTGCTTAGCTCATTTGTAACAGAAATTAGCAGCTCATCTACGGGTATGGTCAATTTGCCAAAACTTGTTATAATTTATAGCAACGTCCGTGCAGTTTCCTCAACACGAAAAAAATCATATAAACAACCTCAACCAATTCTTTATGTCAAGCTTCATACTCCAGATGAGCAAAAGAAAGTGAATCCAAATTTAAACTATTTTCAGTCATCAATGGAACGAAATAAGTTAATGCTAACAAGTCCACTAAACATTTATGACACATTGAAACAAATACTTGAATTAGCTCTAGCATCCATGAAATCGGAAAATGTTGATGAAAATGAATCAAAACGTTCGCTTCTTAAACCCATTTCAAAATTTCACAATTGTAACACCGCTGGAATTCCTATTGGAATATGTCCTTGCAATCTTATTCCTAGCCTGGAGAACATTATACCATTTCTATCTTCAGCTCACATTAACAAACTACAAACTGAGCTTCTTCAATCTATGAATAATCTCATACCAAATTATGATGTATGCTCAAAATATATATTTAAGAAATTTATAAAATTTACATTGCTTACAAATGTAAATGTTAAACCCCAATTTAACGATATATCCCAAGAATTTAATGTAATTTTTCAATTAATTGGAGTAGACAAAGGAGGATCTAAGAAAATTCAGCAAAGAGTGAAAACAATTTTGTCACCCAAAGTCAAGAAAGTATATTTTCAATTACTAGGAAAACCTGTGATTATTTCAACTTCAAGCCAAAAGGGCAAAAACGAAAACTGTCTTCAATTTTCCATTTATCCAAACATACATTATCATCAAAGAGAATTTTGTATATGTAAGAAATGAACTAACAAAACAATTGTTCAAAATAAATATGAAGAAAGTATGATTTCCTTACCCATGGCTTTTTTCGATAGTTTCTTCATGTCTAGTTTGTTCCCTTCTCAAAACAAGGTACCCAATTATGCTTATTAGTATCACAAATATAGCTCCGCTTATAAGAAAGCCTGTTGCAAGTGGTGATATTTTGATCCCATTATAATAAGCATAATGATTATTATCAACATTTAGACTGTTGTTGTTGCTCGTAAGATTCTCGGCTTGGGTGTAGCCATTCAGAGACATGGAAGATTTACTAGCATTTGGATGTTTAGGAGTAATGGTACTTATAATAGCCTGATTCCTTTGATTATTGACTCCATGACTATGACTATCCATATGGATTTTATGCCCATAAACACCGTCGGACTTCTCAGTAACATTGTCATTAAGATCAAAATTGGAGAGGTCGTGGAGACCCCCGGCTGGCTCACTGTCTTCAAAAATTGTGCCTGTGGAACCAGAGCTATCTTCTTCGTTGTCTTCTTCAGAATAATAATAATCCCTTTCTAGACCTAAGACTTCCTTTGAGTATGGTTCTTCTGACCGAGAAGATGTTGTTGATATTGGAACTGAACTTGAAAAACCTTAAAAAGTAAAAAACCAAAACCCCTATATTATTGACGTCTGTGTGATTTAAAGTTTTTGTTACACAGAGAGAAACAAATATCATAAAAATTCTTCAATTTCTTTGCCACTTAAAGAAGCAATTGTGGTTTTTTTAGTTAACTTTTTAATAGTTTGTAAATAAGGAGAGGAGAGAAAAGATAGATTTATGGCATTTTTTCTCTATTTTGCTTTTCCAAGAATTGTAAAAAATTGATGTAATAGCAAAACATAAACCAAATACCAGAAAATATTCCTAAAACTAAGTATCGTAGAAAGCCTAAATATCTCATACTCGATAAATTAGGGTTCAAAATGCAATGCACAACAGGATAATTTGCATATGCATTTTGGACTAACCTGTAAATATTGTCGATGATTCCTCAAATGGAAAACTTGTCAATGTGTAATTACTATTACAAAGATTAGTAGAACAACAAACTAGTCTTGGATATGGACCAGGTCTCTTTGGTCTCCGATTTTCGCAAAGTAATGGTGTTTCTCCTCTACAAGTAAAAAAATGAATTTAAATTTTTATCTTTTATCCACTTTTATTTTATTTTATATTTTAAAGAAGATAGATAAGGCGAAAATAAAATATATGGACAGATAGATAGCAGTAAAAGCTTTTCTTATCCTTAGCCAGTTTCCGTCTAATCTTATGTAAATTTCGTCTGGCTCCAAGTCCGGCAAATGCATTCATATTGATAAGGAATATTTTTTTTAGAGGCGATCTAAAGTAATTACTATACGTACAAAATGCATCCTTTTGTAAGTGGTGGGCTACCGTCAGACAATTGTAAAAATTGTGTATAGCACTTTCCAGAGGTCCAACACTTCTCCTGTCCATTTGAAAGACATTCATAAGTGTCACATAAGCATTGGATTTGGGATGATGAAGACGACAAGGATGATACATGGGGGCTACTACCATTACTGATAAGTCCACTAATTCCAATAGGAAAATCATGATCCTGTTCAAGTGGAAGATAATAGTGAGGCTGAGACGGATCTTTGGTTTTAATCCTTTTATTACTAAAATTACTCGTCTCGTCGCCCGGTGGTGATGATCCTGGTGTCATCGTCATGGTCCAAGTTTTAGGAACTGATCCTGTGAAAATGCATACAACAATGTAATAAAAAATTTTGGATTGGATATAACGAAACGATATATTAGAAAGTACACTTAAGGTTAAGGGTCTTCTTTGCTTGTCATAAATACTAATGGAATTGAAATTAAGGGAGAAAAAACATTGGATGCATGCCTGTAAAATTATTATCATCTCAAGTACCCTACCCTGAATTCTCTTATCCCTTAAAAATTGAAAAACATTAACACTAAAAGTAGTATACTATATTTCCCATTAGGAAAAAGAAACATAGATACATACTTAGTTTATTTTATTTTACATTTCTTGAATCAAAACATTATCCTTGTTTTAAAAGTTTTCTTAATGGACAGGTCTTGTAAAGTGAAGTAAAAAGGCTTCTAAGATCTTTTCATGTGGAAGTGGAAGAAACAAAGAACCGAACGACTCTTTCATTCAATGAAAAATAAAACATTTAAATCTATTTTTATTTGAACAAAATGGATGACAAATTGCTGGAATCCATCCGGTCAATCAATATGGACTGGAATTTTGAGAAAAAGTCTTCAGAAACTCGATCTTATGCTTTAGAACTTTGTAAAACTAGTTGATATTTATTATAAGTGAATGCAAAATTTTGAAACCATCGTTTTAATTAATTTCATTTACCGAGAAAAATTCATTCGATCTTTTAAATACTTAACGACTCAGCTTTTCACATGGATTGTCCTTAAAATTCTTTTACAAAGATTGATTGAACTCAACAGTTGGAGTCTGCAGTAGCTTCTTGTTCCTCTTCCTTTATGGTCATCATTTGACACACACATACACACACAACATTCCAATTCAATAAGAAATTGACAATTAACATGGAATTGTTTAAATTAAGAATAATGATTGTGACCTACCTACCTACCAACTAGCAAAAGGAATGTCATGTTTGCGTCTGGATAAAATAAATAATTCGACTGGTTTTTATAGGTCTCATTAAATTATACAGGAAACTTACTAAGACCCGATTCAAGGTGAAAATGTCAGTTTGTAAATACTTAGTACCCTAGCCAGTTTACATTTTTTATATAAGAGTAGTCCGTTTTCAATTCTAATCAATTAATTTAGAGTTTAGAGTTACTTGGCAGTTTATTCAGTTTAATGTATCCTGAAATCTTCATGGATTATTTTTGGAAATCTCGAAGATATTAGCAAGGCTTTAAACAACCTTAACCAACTTGGGTCGGTCAAAAAATGTTACCTCATTGATCCATGAGACCATAAAATGAATGAGAAAGAAAATAAACTTTAAAATTCGAGTTTGTTCATTGGATTGAATTTGGAATTGGTATAGATTGGAATGTGTTAAATACTTGTTATGTTTTCTTTCACCCTTAATTTTAACCAGTATCCTTTAATTTAATCGTTGGGAAAGAATGGAATCACCTTAAAACATTTGAACCACCGCCCTTATAGAAATATTTTGATTTCATTCAAAGGAATAGAAATCAAGAATCCTTGATATTCCATTTTAACTTGATATTTTTCAAGGGTAATTTATTTAAGTATCCCTTTAAGGTAAAACTATGCAATACAAATACAATGTGATGATGTGACAGTGACAGGCATCGGAAACTTAAGATACGAAATGAAAATTCAAAGGCAAGTCTTTTTATGCTTTAAATCATGAATACATGCAACAAATTCCTCGATTATCCTCAAAATTAAAATTAGTTGGACTCGAATAAAACTTAAAAATATTAAGTTATCATCCATGAAAGTTTACCTGGACTATGAAGTAGCAATCAGCAAATAAACTTTTACATACTCAAAAAAATTTTGCTTTAAGTTTTGATCAAAAATTAAATGAAAGGCTCAAGTTATGATTGTCTGTCATTTTGATTGCGAAATCTCCATAAGCTTTGAATTTAGCATAACTTAATTTTAGAATTTGGAGTTTCTAATTTATGTGCTACCTTTTGGAATTGTATTTTCCCATTCCTCTTCACCTTGATCTGTATTACTTGAACTTTGCAGCGTATTCAAAAATGGTGGTAGCCAATGTCCATGGTTCTGAAATAACTTCTTGTGGTTATGCAACTCAAGATTGGCCTCAATTTCTGGATACTTGTGTTCTAAAATTTCTAAATTTCTATCACTTAGTTTTCCATTTTTGTTTGCTTTTTCAAGGTTCAACAAATCGTTTTGCAATTGAAATTCTGCAAAATCAGAAGCAGATTCGGTAGAATGTGATTGTGAACTTTCTATTGTTGGTTTCGCTTTCACTCTTAAGAACAAACCAAAAGCTGGGAATAGTAATAGCACAAAAACTTTGTATAATTTTCTAAACATTTTTCAATAATTCAAAATCGAATCAAATCCATAGCTTACATTGCATATGGACAAAAATTGTTTGCAAACTTTGCAATTGTAAATTGTGACCTTTTCAAATCTTTCTTACGTTCGTATACATGTACATATTACAAAAACTTGCTTTTTGGCTGCTATAATGATCGTATTCTTTACTACGGAAAAACCCGTTCCTTTCTACGGACGTACAGTAGATATTATTATTCTCAAGTACTTGTACATGTACAATTAAAATTACAATGTAATAATCATATTATTAATTTGAGTAGCCAGTTCTAAAGCTATAAGGTATTACAATTACAAAGCCCGTATAAATAAATACCGTTTTTTCTTGCAATGCCATGCAATACGAGTTCATGACGATAAGAAAGAAACTTACCAAACTACTTTGTGCAATTTTAAAGTCAAGGCAAAATTTGCCCGAATAATTCATTATAAACTATCCTTATAATTCCATCGTATCTTAGGATCATAATCAGAAAACCTGCTTCGAGTCCTCTAATACATGTTTACCATGATATCCCTGATCCACAAAAATTTCGCTAAATTTCAATTAATGTCAACGTTCCAATAGCCACAAGCTAAACAGTCCAAGCTCTGTAAAATTTACAACTAAAAATTCCAAACCCAATACAGAATCATCCTGTCCGAAACAATTCTTCAAATCAAAAACATCTTACAAAATTTTCGAATTCCATATAAATGCTCAAATAGAAATCAAATTTTATTAACATGTAGGATATATGAATTAGGAATAAGATAGATAAGTACTACATATGTTTACGCTTATGCTAAACCACATTTTTTCGGCGAATAATTTACAACAAAGTCATGTCAAGTCAAAAATTTCAATTCAATACTCATTCTATGCTTGTAATTTCAAATTTTAAACGGAATCATAATCATGAACATATAAAATAAATATTCTATACCTACAACTAATGCTGAACGGAGGATAAACATAACAAATCTAGGAACTAATAAAACTTCAAAATAATACCTAAAAGTCCAATATCGAAATTGATTCAATGGATGTATAAATGATTGTTAATTGTTGATTATGGGTAAGAAATAAAAAATACTCTTAAAAGTCTACGTTCTACCCCAAAAAAATGAAAGAAAAATCTCGGCTTGTTTCGTTTGTCTTTAAAGGTTTACGGGAAAAAACTCCTTGGAATTATCAACGTTCAAAAATTGTCATAAAATTTACATCTTACAATTAGTTAAGTAAATTGTCAAGAATTTTAAATGTTTAATAGGAAACAACCATACATATAGGAAAAGAACTTCGTTGAATGAAATTGTGTGGATTTGAATTCATTAGAGATCTGTATCAAACCAAGCTGCTTCAGCATTACCATCAGAAGGCGGCTGAGGCGGTACAACAGATGAGGAATGTGGATGAACATCTTCATAATTGTCCATGTCCATTGCATCAAAATTAAAATCCATTATTCCAGCATCCCCATATCCGGCTGTAAATGTAAAGAGTAGAGAATTATACTAGCAAAGCACAAATTCGGAGTGATCAGAATCACATAAGCTCAGTTTCAGTAGAATTAAAAAAATATTTAAAGCAAATCGTAAGCAACATTGATTATGGTATGGCGGATGGGTTAGTAGCCAATTTTGGACAGCGGTTCTTTGTTAGATATAAATAGGAACTCTGGTTTTATTAATTGTATACCTCGATAATGGCTTGGAACACTTGGTGGATTTGGTCCTGAAAAAACGCTATGGGTATCAAAAACATGATCCGAACCCATCATATCCTATGCAAAAGAAAATTAAGGAAAAAACAAAATAAAAAATAAGAATAAAACCAAATAAAATAAATAAAACAAAATCAAAGTAAACGACTAACTAAAACTCGGGCTGCCAGTGGAACTTCAGGGGAATAATTCATTTGATTTTGTAACTTTAATTTTGCTTACCTGGAAATCTGGAGGTGGTCCACCCATTTCGTGACCCCACATTGATTCACGATCAAAGAGTGAATTAGTCAATTCCATTGACAAGCGTTTCTTATAATCTGGTGGTTTATCTTCTGACATCCGGAACAAAATTGCAGCAGCATAGGTTGCAACCCCTTCATTACGAGAATGGAGTAATTCAGTAAGTGTTGTTGTGGTTCCTTCACGTTCAATCATTTCAGCTCCTTCCTTATCTGCAGCAAGTTCGCAAAGTACTCCGGCAGCAACGCGTTGAATATTTTCGAGTTCATGGTATAGGAGCTACAGGTACACAGATCGAATTAATACAACAAAATCTTATGCACAAATCCCTAACTATCGTACCTGAACAAATATCTGTATAACATTCATTCCACGAATTTGTGCACGATTTTGTGCTTCACGAGCTAAAATGTGCAAAGCTCCTACAGTCCCTTCAATAATTTCTTCCATTCTTACACCATCTGGATATAGACCTGCGCTGCCCCCAGATGAAACTGATGTTCGTCGTTGGGAATCTTGATATGCTCTCATAAGTAGATGAACCAGACGTGCAATGGCTCCATTTTCACGTAATGGTGCATGGTTTGCTGGGCAAAGTGCTAAGTTTCGGATAAGCCCAATTACAGCTTTGATTAATGGCCAACGGGATGGAGGTTGCATGAGTTTTACGACGACTGGGATTCCGTAACAGAGACCTTGGGGAAAATTAAAACAGTTTAAAACTTGCTGCAACTAACAATCTTTAATTTGTGTTAACTAAAACTCACGTATAGCATTCTGTCCAACTTCAGATTCCGGATGACGTGAGCTTAGGTGACGGAGAGCACAAATTGCAGGCTCTGTAATTTCTTCACGTTCTCCAGCAGCTCGGACTGTACGTACCAGAGCTTCGATTCCGTTCATTTGGCAAACAATCACTTTGTTCCGTTGATTATTACAAGTCAAGTTGGATAGTATTCCAGCAGCACAGGTTACAATGTTTCCGTCTTCAGAGGAAAGGAGTGTAACAAGGGCTTGGAGCAGGGCTTCAAGTCCATCCTAGAAAAGTAACCATGAATGTAATGTAGGCACTTGGAAAATAATCAATAAAATGTCCTAGCCCATTTCGAACTTACAACTTTAGTAGCAGCATCAGACAAATTTCTCAAAGTCCATAAACAATTAAGAACCAATCGTTGGGAAGGATGTGCCAAGTGCAAGGCTAAAGCTTGCATCCCACCTGCCTCAACGATTGCTGGTTTGTTGGATCCACAAACGCTGAGAACTGTAGGTAATAAAAGTCGTCAATTAAAAATCAATACACAAAATCCTTAAGAAAAGAAGCCTATAAGTTTTTGAAGATTTTACCTTTCAAAACCCTTGAAGTAGTCCACAACAACTTCTCATACTCGTAATTTCTCATGATTCGTACTAATTCAACGGGTCCTTGGCTAGCCAGAATAATGAGTTTCGACTCTTGATTTCCGTATGCAAGAATTTGTAAACAATCCGTAACAATTGCTAGAAACTTCACATTGTTTCTTTGCAAAAGTGAAACCATTTTCTGTAGTCCACCAGCCAGGCGCACAGCCATTTTAGATCCTTCTTGATGAAGAAGTAAATTATGGAGTGTCGTAATTGCATAAAACAATACAGATTCCACTGGAGAACTCAGAAGTTTAACAAGTGCAGGAATTCCACCGCTTTTAAATATAGCCAATAAGCCTTGTCGATGATGTGACAAATTATGTAGTGTACCAACGGCTCCTTTAGTTGTTTCTAGGTCATTTGTATCAGAAATTGCACGGACCAAGGCAGCAATCTGGAATTAAAGGAATTGGAGGTCAACCAAGTTGTCTGGGCAAAAATCCCTACAATATTCTTACCATTTGTGGATTATTCATAATAGCATGACGGGCAGCTTCCTTTTTGCTCAACTGATGAACCATCATTGCAGCTTGGGAAACAACAACTTGATCTTCATCGTTCAAAAGTTTAATTAGCTCTGGAATTGCACGGGTTGCAAGATCAGCATCATCCTATTTAATCGAAATTGAGAGAATTAGGATAAAAGCCTTTAATTTTTTCAAATAGATTAGGTCTTACCTGGTAATTAATCAAATTGACCACTGCATGCTTCAACATTTGTGAAGGTTCAGCCAGGCGCTGGACTGCTGTTGGTTGACCTGGATCAAATTGTGTTGATGGGATTTCTACCCCTTCATCTAATGTTTCTGGGAACATTGCTGCACGAACTCTTTGAGAACGTGTGACATTTAGTTCAACGTTCATTTCTAGAAAATCATTCAAGCAATGAGCAATTGCAAACAATTATCAATGATTTATGATTATTGTAGCTTACCATCGACTTGTTCAGCCGTAAATCCAGAATACCCTTGAGAATCCAAATCAAAGAGTAAGCTCCCATCATCCATTTCATCATCTCGAATGGAATGGGCTCCAGTAGTTGCCCCAGAATGAACACCGGAATCAAGAACTCCATAACCACCTTGTTGCCACATTAGGGCTTCTGCATCTTTGGCTGTGTAAAGTGAATAAAGAGGAAATGTCAAATGATGAATCCCGAGGTCAAATCAATCAAATGCAAAAAATATAATTTCCAAGTATCTTACCAGCTTTAGCTGAATTGGATGCCGATTGTTGCATTGGATATTGTGATGCCATTTTTAACAATTCTTAGCTGCTGCAGTGCTGCACTTCGCAGCCTTAGCAAGGAAGGAACTAAAACCTTAGTCAGTCCGTCTAGGAGTAACTTCGACCGGACGTAACGTAATGAACTGTCTGTGACTAACCAAAAACACCTACAATAACTGCAACTCTTCAAAATGATGTCACCAAGCAGATCAGCCCCAATTACCAGCTCCACTAGTCACCAATTCACAGATTTATTCTCAAATCTCTGGTATTTGTCTATATAGCTGCTGCTTAGTTATGCTATAGGGGATGTGAATGTGATTGTTGGGGTTTGATTTGCTTTTGCTTGTCGTTTTTTTTGTATACACAAAAGAAGAGTTCAAAGAATTCAATGTAAAACCAAATCCAATGCAAATGCAATCCAGTCCATTTTTTGTGTATAGATACAGAAAAACGGTTCATAGGTTTGAGTTTTGTTTGAGGATGAGGAACTAAAGAACATAAAACAGAAGAGAATGTAAATAACCCTAAGGAAATTAAGGACCGGCACGACTAAAAGCAGGCCTCCTTGGGCGACGGGTCGGGTCTAGTTGCTTTTGTAGTTTTATATGTAGATTAATTAGTCAATTAAAAAATTATAATACCTACTAAATTTCTTTAACTCAACATCAGATTCAAGGATTTTCTATTTTAGCTACAGTTGTTCTGTGCTAATGGCTATGAATATATCAAACTTATGTATTTATACTGGATTGGATAGGTTAGGTATCATATAGTTGATTTAGGTATTAAGTCTTAAGTGCAAATTAAGGAGATAAATGTTAATGGTGAAAGTGAATAAAAATTGAGGATCTTCCTCAAGTATGAGGTTTGAGTATTAAGTCTGAACCTCCGAGAAAAGTATGAGCATATACTCATTCGGAATTTTCGGTGTGAATAAAAATGAGGATGAGTATC